>BQNB010095117.1:0-25948 GCA_026074375.1 Tanacetum coccineum
ACACCTTTGCTAGATTTTGATAAGTCTTCGTCACACCATTGTAAGCACGAACAAGTTATCTTTAAAGTCAATGTCCTGCTATAAACAGGAATTTAAGATATGATAAGAACACGCATCTGTGAAACTCAACTACAACATTAAATAAGTGATAATCAACTGTCTTCGTAATCACTTTTTCAATAAATCTCCAAAAACGAGCCATAAAATAATTAAGAACAAACTAAAATAATTTCAGTTCTCTCCGAGATCCAAACCATGTGTGTCATCCGATATTTAGTAATGCTAGCAGTAGTAATTTATTAAACCCGATGAGTAGTAAAAACTCACTGCTTTTTTATACTAGGAGTACTAAAAATAATATAGGCAGTACTAATAAAATGCTAACAGTACTAACTTAGTGACACTTTTTCTGTCTCTAATCCGTCGCTAATATGAGTACTCCTTCCTCCCATAGCTTTAATGACATTTTTTTCTGTCACTAACTTGTCACTAATGAGTCGCTAATTTGGTTCTCCTTCCTCCCATTCATTTTGTGACACTTTTTAATGTCACTACACTGTCACTAATCTGACTTTCTTGTACTGCTGCTATGCGAATTAACCCTTTGGACTAATTCATTTCTTTTTGTGGCGTCTGAGGTAATACCTTGAGAAATCAAGAGAGCCACAAACTCTTTCTCAGATAAGCAAAGATTAAAGTTAAGCAGCAACGAATGGGTAGGTGTTAAGAAAATACAAGACTCAGATGGAGATGGAAATGATCAAGTAATGACCGAGATCAAACTTATCTCTACTGTAAACCACCTCGTTCGCCTATTAAATATTCCATTCTTTTCATTTGCTTCACGTCAAAACCCATAAGGCTAGCACTACTAACCATAAATCTTCTCGTCCATGCAGTACTAACAATATACGGAGAAGCATTATTAATCAAATGCTAGCACTACTAACGTTCTCTTGAGCCCAATACTAGCACTGGCAACATCAACATTCTATTGGCAGTACAAACACAAATAGGTTGGCAGTATTAACATATGAAGTAGCAGTACTAACCACGTAATTGGCAGTACTAACTTCCAGTTTTTGCTTCTTCACCTCTTATATAAAAATAATCAACAGAAACACATACAAGCACAAACAATAAGCCTTTTCGTTTCTGTTTTCATGCAACCTTTGTTAAACTCTCATCTTAAGTAATAATGATCGACATCAACTTTAGCCTTTCATGATCTTTCAGTCGTGACTTGTATGTGAACAAACAAAGCCTATTTGTTAATTGATCCAACATCGACCAGTAAAAAAAATGACGATCAATCCCATTAACCAAACCTTAATATAGTCAGATTCCATATTGAAGCTTCCAAACGTTCCACTATGGTTCATTGTCGATCCAAAGATTGACTCACCATAACTAGTGAATTTTCCTGATGATCATATAGATTCAACGAATTAAGAAGTAGGCCTGGAAACAATACCTTTGATCTTAGAAAAACTTGTTGTCAAAATCATGTCTTCAAATCAGATCATTAATATCCTTGTGTCTTCAAATCGTGTCGTGTCTGCTTCGTGAAGTATCGATACCACTTGTGGAGATCGTTTTGCCCATCTAGGATTAGTTTTACAAACAACATTAATAAGCACATTGGAAATTATAAAGAATAGTAATGTTTTTAAACAAGGTTTTACTACTAAACATTCAGGCCTCCATTAATTTGATCAGAATAAATGTAACAAGGATCCACAATCCTTGAGGTTACACTAACTATCTAATAACTAACTAATAAGCTAACTAATAATACACACGCTTTCTTTGGTGTGTCTAGACTCTCATTGGAGAGATCTAACTATGATGGATGCATTCTACCAGACGCCCTACATCTCTTTATATACTAGAGATGCTAGGGTTTACAAGAAAACCTAGCTTACATAGAAAGCTAACTTAATATTTCACATTAAGTCCTTGTTGTTTCTTCTTTCTTCAATTTTGCATATTTAGTTTTGTAATCATCAAATCTCAGATCCCAACAGTATGTCCGGATAAGGAATGATCTGAAGATGAATAACTCGATGATGATTCGGAACTAAAATGATCTAAGTGATGTGATGTGTACCTCAATGCTAAATGATGAGAAGGTAAAGGTCTAACCAACTTCCTCGCGGTCGATGCCTTGCATGGCCCACCAGGATGAGTATGGTAAAGTCGACCAATAGGAATGTCCTACCTGGGTCAGATAAGAATGGCTTGTCGTCGACGAATCCAGGGTGGGGCAACAACAGGTGCAAGTGGATACTCAGATGATGGTGCAACAATAATAGATGGTGTGGGTAAAATAGGAGCAGTAGGGATCTCTGGAGTAGAAGTAGTAGGTGATGATGATCGTGATGCAACTTTGCTCCTCCATATAGTAAGCATAGCATCATGAGAAGTAGGCAATACATACCTATCGGGTATCTCAGTATTTGACTCTGAATCGTCTGAACACAGAAAAGGTGAAACCATAGGTGCTACAGATATAGGAGGTGGTGAACTCTCCGATGGATCAACCTCTGACGATGAATGGGTATCAAACTCGAGCACCCCGACAGGTGAGGCACCCACCTCCGGTGCAACTGGAACCTCAACAGAATTAGAACCGATAAGGATAACTCGCGGAAAAGAGGATCCCACACTCTCGACTGATACATTTGAAGAAATAGAAATAACCAGAGCTGCCATAACCTGCACAAGCAAGAGTTTATATAAATCCCCTTTATATCAAACCATGCCAATGCGTGCAATGCAGGAAAAATATAGATGTAAGGTATAGTCATCGCAAAATTATATGTAATATAATTATGGAAGTGTATATAAATTAAATACCGAAACTTATCAATAGTAATTATATACGTAGAGTGCAGTAAACACGTAGGATCACATACTGATTATAGACCAGACCTAAATATACTACCTGGTTCTTTATAATCTTGGCTCTGGATACCAATCTGTCACACCCCTAAACGCGGCCTGGACAGAAATACGTGTCCGGGAGCGTGATGTCATAATATTCATCACACAAGATACACAGAACGACCTCTAAAGGTACGTTTAAAAATCCAACATCGTTGCATTAATTAAAATAGTTAAAGTTTTACATAGGTTCTTAGAAAATAATGGCCGTAAACGATTTAAAAGTTTTTAAGTTTGACAATGCTGTAAACATAGATAGAATAATGAATCTTGAAAATCAATCTAATGCATAAGGCAACACCAAAAAAGCAACAAAGACATCCATAAGCTAAGCACCTAGAAAAAAACATGCTAAAACGTCAACATAAAGTTGGTGAATTCATAGGTTTGAATTTAGTAATAAAAGTGGACCACAAGTTCACAATACGTACGTGACAGTTATAACAGATACAACTTCACATAAAAAGTATTTACAACATTCGTGCTCACTCCACCGGTCCTCCGGTCAAGAAATTAACAGTTCATGATAGTTCGGCCGTTAGTGGTCTATTCGCAACTTAACACGTAATCATGAAAAGACAACATAAAGTAACTGTGTCCAAAGATTAAAGCCACGCATTTTTCTCACACCCAAAGTAGTAAAGTAAAAGATAGAAGAAACGAGAACTACTTTAGCAAATGCTGAGGATAAAATATCAATAAGAGAAATAATGCCAAGAGGTCCTACATGAGACTTAAATCAATGAACGCATCTTAGCAAGAACGGAAAGTATACAAACCTGAACGAATCGTTTTAATGAATAGAAAACGCAATCCATGGAGTATTTTTGTGAGTTGACTTAGGTTAAGCCAAACGCGACTAAACAAAATTGTAATAGTTTTTCGTTAAAGTTTTGGCGTTTAACCCAAAATTACCAATTTTTATTAAGTTTCAATTTTATGAAAGTTTTTGTTTCGGACGTTAATTACCGTCCCATATATTTGCTAAAACCATATTTCCGATAAACGCATCTATGGAAACCTAAACCAACCCATCCTTCATGTCTACCTCTCTAATATTTACCCAACTTACTATTTATTTAGTAACCCTTAAAAACGGCTTATTCCTAATCAATATATTTGTAAAACGCCGAAAACCACATTTTACTATTCACATCCACAACTATGGTAATTTTATTTTAGCAGAAAAATTCAAGTTTCATTCGGCTAAAACTTTGCCGGTTATAATTCCGATTTTAGTGTACTATACAAGACAACAATCAACTTCAAAACGAGCTCTCTAAAAACTACTTTTACACGCCAAATGAAAAATTCCAAGTCAACCAAAACCTCAAAACAATTTTGGATCAGCAACTATGTATTTAACAAACGCTTTTAAAAATCACACCAAACTTTACAATAATGCATAATCTAGCCTAAACTCCATTCACAACTAATCCACAACCAAACCACACATAAAGCTAACCTAATCCCTTTATTTCTATTGTTGCAACTCACTTTTCAACTCGCCTTACCAAAACCATAAGGTCATAAACATGTTACTTCCATTTTTATAAAAGATGACAAAATATTAATTCATTGTCATTTCAGAAAAATTTTACAACAAACAAACTACCAGTATGAAACCATAAGATCTATTCAAGAACATAAACCATATGTAGTGCTTTGTGTAAAGTAGATATGAAAGTATGATTTCAAGATAGAGCTGTACAAAAAGTGAAGAACAAGGCTTAAGAAATGATAGATGATGATGAAAAACAAGGATTTTGAAAAACCCCAAATAATATCCAAACCCTAATTTGTAGATCTAAAAGTAAAACCTCCCTTGAAATATTACCTTGAATCAAAATGAAGAATCTTCTTGAAATAACCTTGGATCTTGATAAAATTAAGTTTAAGATGTGTGAATATTAGTAGAAATCAAAAGTATGGATTGTGTGTGTGTTTGTGTATGTATCTGGCCAGGATGAGGACAAAGAGAGAAAAGAAAGTTTTTTTGTTGAGTCATATGTTTGTGTGATGAAATTTACCTAGAATGAGTTAAGGATTTTATATAAAGTGCCGAAAAATAACTTATGGGTATAGACAAGAGGTGAACCAAGCTTGGGGGAGACTAACACAAAAAAATGAAAACCATGAAGCCCATGGTGTATGTGGTTTACGGCCGAAACTAAGGACAAAAAGCAGGTGATCCAAAACCATTTTCTTTAGCACCAGATTAATTTTCATATTCATTAAGGTCGAATTTTCCAAGCAAGCATTTGATATAAGTAAGCAAGTAGGGCTTGTAGAAGCGTTAAAACAAACATGTTAAACTAATCTCTTCTTAAGCATGCATGTGTTTTAGTTTTTCAAAGAGAAGCACCTTGTATTTATTTAGGAAATTGTTTTATTAGTGGACCTTAGGCGTCTGAAATTCATAGGAGAGTGGGTGGGTATGAACTATAATTTATATGACTTATGAACACAAGATTGTATGATAACTAAAGATTACAACGAAAAGAATTGGGATTTCTTCTGGGTTCCTTATGATCAAAAACAGCGAAAAACACAAATTAAACTCTAACGAACGTAAAAATAAGTATCGAAAGTGATCAATACCGATACGAAACACCTAATAAGAAAAAAATAATGCATATAATAACTAGACAAGTCAAAATACCGAAATCGAAATGCGTCCGATGACATTTTTTAGATTTGCCGGTTAACTTCCCGAAAATCGCCAGATTCAAATGTAACTGTATAAAAGTCAAGAATTAATGGACGCAATAAAAGTTTAAAATGTTGACTTGAAATTTATGGGGTGTGAGATCCTTCCACCGTTAACAAAGCTTTGTCCTCAAAGCTTAAGACGTAACTTTAGACGCAGGTGCAGGGTCAGCAAAAAGATGATGATACTTTTTCTTCATTTGGTCCTCACGTTCCCAAGTAAACTCAGGACCTCATCTCGAATTCCAACGGACCTTCATTAATGTTACGAATAACCGGCTTTTGCTGTCAGCCGTTTTAACTCTTGATCCATAATTTCAATCGGTTCTTTTAAATGAAATTAAAAGCTTGTCGCTAAATTACGGGGTGTGACATTTTATCTAATTAAAACTAATAATATATAAAATAAATTCTAAACTACTTTGGTGGTAACTATATGATCAAATGAACTGATAAAACATATTTACTTAATCATGCATATACACCACAACTGTTACCCTAACCCTGGATGTCCTATTGTCACACTTGAGATGGATATGAGTAAGAGTAATTCCTAAGTCATGACGAATAAACACGAACACCGTCGTCTACGGTAATATTCCTTTAATGCAAACACAAACAAAGAAAGAGTAGTATGAGAGACTAATACAAGGCCCCAAATGAGTAATATTAAATGGCATTTTAAAATATCTTAAGAAGGGATCAATCATATCAGGGTAAAGGTAGTATGAAGACTGTTACCGGATGTATCCTTTCTATACACTCGCGTTTCCCTAACATCTATGGCCAAATTAAATATCTTATATGTGCAAAGTATTTCTAAAGCCTAACCCGCATATCGCATCGCAGAAGCAACATTAAAAAAGGATCTACAATATAATTTAATGCAATCATAAAGTAAATACTAATAGGAAGCTAGCCTAGCATGTTATAACAAGGTAAAGAACACAAATCAATAAAACAATACATAAACATATTTAAGGATTAAAGGGATAAATGAACTTCATTTGATTAAAACATGGATTAAAGTCTGTTAAAATAGGGTTTTAAGGCCCTAAAGACGGCCTAAAAAGTTGTCAAACTCGAATATAAAAGTTAGGGTTCCTCTCCAACCATAAGTTACCAAACCTTAAAAAACCCTAAAATCGATTTGTAAATTATAGGAAAAGCATCAGCAACGGTTTCGTGTTGAAGCCTTGACCACCGTCGCCTAAGTATCAAGAATCTAGGTCCACTTTAAGTCAGCTACGTCCTGACGCCGTCGCCAAATCTATGACGCCGTCACTTTGAAAATCCTGACGTCGTCGCTTAAAGTCTACGACGCCGTCTCCAAACTTTGTTTGCACAATTCTTAAAGATAAATGGTGTAGAGTCGTATTCTTAGTAATGGTTTCTTCTTTCTCAAATTATGAGGCCCAAGGCTCATGTACTATCCTCCAAACCCAACAAGGTGCTAAAAACATGTAAAACAAACAAGTAATGGATCTTCTAACTTTCACCAATAGTAATAAACCAACAAGGCAGCTGAGACATGCATACATGGCCGTAACGACGGAATAGACATGCACGCTCGATCACATCCTCATTCACGTAAAACCCATGGTTAATGATTAAGAAAGGGAATTAAAGAAATGTTAAATAAAAATTACGAAACAAATAGATTAAGTCTAAAATACAAGTTGCTAGACACTTTTTCCCGATCGTTACCATTGTAACATTTCTCAATTTCAGGTCATTTTACGACACCTATTATTCGTCACTATTTATTTTGGTCCGATACGCGTTTACTGTTAATTTAACTTTTAAGCTAAATCGCGTAGACTAGAAATAATCATTTAACGTAAACGGTCACCAAATAAATTAAGGTTTACGTCAAACAAGTGTTATATAATTATTAAGAAGATAATTATTGACTTTGCGTATTTTATTTTTATTGGTCACGTAAAAGGCTTACGTTTCGCAATAAAAATACATTTAGACACACCCCGGAAATACCTAGACTTACCTAGACTCAAACCAATACCCACTTTTAAACCTTAAACACAAAATTTAATCAATTCTTGTGTTATTAAGCCATATTGGCCGAATGTGGGGACTAAATCAACTAGGAAAATCCTTAAAACTTCCTAAGTACATGTACATCTTAAGGTAATTAAACCTTGTACTTGTATAATACTAGCAAGATCTCAAAAGCTTCTCTTTTTCCTTGATACTACACGTCCAACCCACAAATCACCTAGAAATCTTCCTAATATTCTCTTTAAGTACATGTACAAACCATGTTTAATTAAAACATGTACAATGTGTCCCTAAGTAACTTATTACCTAATGGTTAATAACCATTTGAGCTCTTTTTCTCTTGAAAACCCACGGCAACATGCATGTATGTACACAAAACCATAAGATTTCATAATCTTGGCAAATCTTGTACAAATATTGAGTAATTAAGAGATGTACTTAGTTGTTTTAGCAAAACCATTAGAGAGTAACTAAAAACCACAAAACCACTAAGTCTAGGGCACGGTTTGGTTAGGATTTGGACTAGGAATTGTAACTAGCTATCTTGCCTATAAATACACACTCACACTTGACATTTAGCACTCTTGAAAACTCACACATACACTAAACCCTCTCTCTAATCCAAACCATCTTTGTCTCTTCTCTTGTTCGGGTTATAAAACGCAAACAAACACCTTCATATTTTCCTTTGAACCTACAATATACACTAGGGTCATCATACGAGTTATAAGGAGGTACACGAGCCAAGTCTTGGGTGTTTACAAAGCTTTGAAGCTTAGGGTTTGGTGGTTAATCATGTAGAACACATTTGGGTTGCCATAAGGTGACTAACGAGTTTACATGGGTGTGAACACGCATGGTTTAACCCATGTGTGGCACAGTACACATATATACATATAATCTATCTTGTGTGGTGTTAAGAAACATGTACAACATGATTAAATGGTGAGCAAAGGCTAAAACATGTTTGTCTATATGCAAATGTAAACACCAACGTGAACAACAAACTATTACACTCAAAATACATGAAACTATACGTAAACTTTTAAAGTAAACGCGATATTGTGGCTTGGGAAAGTGCATACGACATTACTAGACGTTTGCATGTGATGAACACAACCATTTCGAGTGCTAAATGAGCTTACAATAATTTCTAGTAGCACAAAGAAACCTAAGAAACCCTAAGGAGCTTAACGGGCCATTAAATGGTCTCGTTAAATCCATAACAGCCATTTGGGCCCAAACAGCCCAACAGCCCGTTAGTTATAGGCCCGACGGCTTTAATATTAAGCTCACTTGAGCTATTGATGGATTAAAAGGCTTTATGAAACCAGTGTACAAAGAACACCCATGAGAACCATACCAGGCCTTAATGACTAGGTGGTCATTTAGCGAGGCCCAATATGGGCCGAACCAGCCCTATAAGCTCAAAAACTTAATTAGAGCTTAAATAGAAATATGGAACTTATAATGACCTTTACGAAATGCTAAGGACCAAAATGAGAGACAGCTTGAAACACGTACAATAAGAACCTTAAACGACTCTTAACGGCCTAAAAGAAGAAGAGCCCCCAATTAACGAGCTTATTGACTTATAAATAAGCCACGCGATAACAACAGGACCCACGGATGCTTATAAGGAGAGACACTAGAAAACATGTTTGGATCACATTATAAAGCTCTAGTAAACAATATTTGTAAACTTTAAACTTTTTGAATCGGATTTAAAAATGGTATTTGTTGTTTTGTATTGGTTTGGGCTAAAGAACAAAACAAGCCCAAAGAGCTCGAAAAAGCTCAAATAAGCCACCCGAGGCTTATTTATTAGCTTAACAACAGTTTTTAAAAATAAGTTTTAAAACAATAAACTTAATGAGAGCTTATTGCCTTTGAAAAAAAAACTTTATTTGGACCTTTAATTGCTTATAGGACCTTAAAAACCATACGGTCCAATACGGCCTAATAAAGCCAAAATAGAGCTCATCCAAAGGCTTTATTTATATAATAATAGCTGACCTCCAAACTTATATGGCTTATTGGAGACCATTAAAACCAAAATGGCCATTGTTGCTAAGAGACTTATTTGGACTTAAAAAAAAATGAAAATGGTATTTATTTTTTAAAAAGTTAGGGAAGGACTAAAAGGAGTAAATTTGTAAACTGGGCGAAACTTGAGTGGAGTAAAACTGCCAAAAACGTGGCGGTAAAAACGTAAAAAAAGAAAAAAAAGGGCCGGTTGGGGGGGAAGACAAAAAAACGGGAGGGTTGGAAAGGGGGCGTAGCGGCAGCGCGGGGAGGCTGTAGCAGAAAACTAACCTGAGAAGACTGCCAAAGACAAATTTTAGAATAAAAAAGTTTAATGGGTATGATGTTTTTTGGTCACTGTAGTTTTTTTTCTTAAAACATGAGTAAGGTGATAAAGGGAGGATCAGGGACATTAAATTTTGATAAGTGTTATTTATATAGGAGGATCCTAAAATTAACATTCCTGAAAGATTTGATTAATTCTAAGTCGACTAAATAGTTTAATTATTATTATAAACTTAATAAG
Source organism: Tanacetum coccineum (assembly GCA_026074375.1). Classification (NCBI taxonomy): domain Eukaryota; kingdom Viridiplantae; phylum Streptophyta; class Magnoliopsida; order Asterales; family Asteraceae; genus Tanacetum; species Tanacetum coccineum. The sequence goes on from BQNB010095117.1 coordinate 10,226, forward strand.
AAAAAGAAAGAGGTATATAAACAAATGTAATTATTTATCCATTCAATCAACAATCTTACAACAAACAATAGGAGGGCAGTTATGTAAATATAGGAAAACCTAAGTGTATTTTTATGTATAAATGTGGTTTTTAAAAACACTTTAAAAGATCGGTACATAGTTAAAATATATATCGAATTATTAACAAATGAAAGCACGACTTAAAAACATGGGGGAGGAGGTTTGTGGGTTTAAATGAATATAAAGTTTCATTAAACCTACGATTCGTTTGATGAGATATACGCTATTGATTACATAGAGTTTGGATCCGAAATTATATTGTACAGGTAAGAGGTATCGCTATAGGTCGTGCGGGTTTCAATTCCCAGAAATGAGGATCACAACCTTTCAGTGGATGGAAGGGTGGGGGGGAGCTAAGTATGGCAGATACAATTTCATCCAATTAGCAACCAGATAATTTGCAGGGTGTTTCATGTGCTCGGCACGGCGGACTGACAAGGTGATGAACGGTATAATATATAAGACCATATCTGGAACGTATGCATTATAGGTGACTAACAGCGGTTTGGATGATGTAAATACATGTTACTTACAAAGTGAGTAGTGTAGCCTAAGCGCTCATTTTGTTAATGGGTGTAGGAATTTTGGTTGCAATGTGTGGGGGGAGCTTGGGGTGGGGGGGGGGTGGTCTCATTTTGTGGTTTGGTTTTGGGGGATGTGGTGTTTGTTAGGGGTGGTGTGGTGGGGGGGGAGTGGTGGAAGGTGGGGTGAAAGGGTTTGGTTTTGTTGGTTGTGTGTTGGGTAATTTGTGGGGGAGGGTTTTGGGTGAGAGGTTGGGTGGTTTAGTGGTTTTTAGGGGTTGAGTTTTTTGTTAGAGGGGTGAGGTGGGGTAGGGGGATGTGATGGAGTGAGGTTGATGACTTTAAGAAGGACAATCTTTGAAAACACGAGTGACAACAGGTGAGTTAGGGGTGATGCAGATTTTGGTGGGCGCAGAATGGTGAGGGTTATTGGTGACACTAAGAGCAGTTGTACAGTGGAAGTTATTTGCACTTATGTGTCTCATGGGTAGTGGTGAGCGTCTGAACAATACTCACTGCAAAGGTGGGATTGTAGATTTGTACGTGGGTGGGGGGATAGGTAGGTGGAAAGTGTTCTAAGAGGAGGGTTGGGGGGGTGGGTGGTGGAGTTTTGGGGGGGTTTGGGTGGGGTGGGGATGGTGTTGTGAAATGGGGGTAGTGGTGTGTGGTGGGTTTGGGGGGGGGTGCGGTGGGGGGGGAGCGGCGTGCAAATGTGGCGCGAAAGAGAGTTGTAATATAGTGAAGGTTAAGGGTGGGTGGGAGTTGGGGGGGGGGGGTGGGGTATTAGTGGTGGAATTGTTGCACAGGGTTGAATGATTGTTGAGATTGGTGAGTTGTGGGTTGACAAGGGGGGAAAGTTAGTTTAAGGTAACTGGGGGGAAGTTCGGCGCAAATTTGGAGGGGGAGGGTGGGGGGTGGGTTAGTGTAATGGGGGGAAAGGGTTGAGAAGGTGGGGGGGAGGTGTGGAGGTGTGAGATATTATATAGATATAAGGATAATTGTATAGACTAGAGATTGGGGTTGGGTTAAACATTATAATGGATTTAGTAGTGATTGGGAGTCAGAAAGGGAAATAAATATTGTGATGAGGTATAGGGGGTTGACTTGGGGTATAGGTGAAGCGTGACATTGGTTGGGGAGGTGGTAGCTTGTTAGAGTATAGTTTACAGGACGGATCACGATGGGTGGGATAAAGTGGATGTGATTAATTTACAATGTGTTAGAAGTGAGAGTAATTTGTTGGGATGTGTGTGGGAATGGTTGATTGATCATGAACTATAATTGTCTGCGGGTGTAGTGTTGGAAGGTTTATCATTTGGGTAAGAAGATTGGGGTGTAATTATTTATTTGAGGTAACATTACACTGAGGATAATAATAGTTAGTCACTAAAAAAATTAAGTGCCTATAAGAAGAGCTTTGAAGGTAAAGATAGTTGAACCAGATAGATATGTAAATAGTTTGATAGACTTTACCAATGGAGGGAGGGCTTAGTAGAACCCTTATTTTCACGAGTGATGTATGATGTGTTTGTTTTAGCACACCACTAATGGGTCTACACTGCGACTAAGAACCAACCCTAATCTTCAAAATCTCATACACTTTACCGCACCCTTACGCTCGAGTTATGCAGCATCTCACACTTCTCTTGTCTTTCATAGAACTAGCGCCCTACCTATTATTGAGGTCTCAAACAGATCTTGAGTAGTATGTCTGTTTGTTTGAGGTTTGGGCTGCTCGCGCGATGAGATCTTACTAGATTACTAAAGATTGTGTATGACATGGAGAATGAGTGATCTTAAATTGTGTTTGTGAGTATTCTAGTGCGAGACATGTGCGCTATGTTACACGCGTGTAGATTGGGCATGTTATATAGTAGCCTGCATACGCTACTTGGTTTTACTAGATCCAAATCACTCACTGCCGGTTTTTGCCAGACAGACAAACGGGAAGTACCCCTGGTCGGGTCTTAGTGTGAATGTTGCGGGTGAACATCACATTCACACGGGGTGCATATTGGCAATTTATTTGCAAATTCCGGACCAATACAATGCGAGCTTCAATTTCATGAGCATATGAAACGTAATTAACTTTTATGATTTGTTGCGTTTGTGTTCTTGCTGTCTTAGTATTATTTATAATAATGAGTATTATGAAGTTCACAAAATCCATACACACTTGGGAATCATGCGGTTCACTACTAATTTAGATTTAACCCACATAAACCAATGAATTCACACCAACTAACTATAATGAAGCCCAAATACCTCATCAGGACCTGCCTGGGCTCCTGGCCCCCATGAGGTAAAAAACAACCGCCCACCCCCTCCCCCCCCCAAAACCCTACCTACATTGTCCCAAAGTGCGCAGGTGCCGCCCAGCTACATTGGGAGGGGTCCTAATCTGTTTACAGACTCCCACTCGTAATCATACCACCCGTCAAATGTGCTGATATGACCAAACAACAAAAGTTTCCCAAAGGAACCACCCCTCAATCCCACAAACCAACACAATACCACCCCCAACTCTTTTTTTTCCTTCTCAACATAACCATCACCTACATAAAGAACCACCCCATCACAAAAACCCCCGCCCCACCTAAACTATGACGACACAACCATAACACTTTGTTTCATATATCACTATGAGACCACTGCTCCTCACCGGAAGCAAATCAACAATACCGCTGCTACATCACAGAAATGGTGGGCGTTCCATAAACAGGGACCTTAAATTCAAATAGAGCTTAAATCAAAATACTAAGCATCCAACATAACCATAGATAAGCTGGTATTGTCCATAAGCCCATCCATGTCTGGCATATCTTCTAAAAATAAGATGAGGTAATTTTGAGGGAGTTTGGTGAGTAGCAAATTCAGTTTAGCTTTTAGAAAGCTAAACTGAATTGAACTAGCTTATTAGGATTTAGAGCTTATTGGCTTATATCAAAACAAACTTAAAAAAACTTCGAAAAAAACTTAAAAAAACCGATGATTGCTTAAAGAGTAAACAGAATCAAGACAAAATTTAAATTGAATTTTTATTAATTTTAAAAAGAGGTTACAAGCTTTTGTAAAAGAAAATTACATTAAAGAAAGAACAATAAGCTAAAATTACACTAATAAGCTAAAAAGAGCTAAATTATACAACTCCTAAGCTACTTCTACCCTAGATACCCTTCCCTGTGTGATTTGCCTCCCTATTTATAGTGAGATGATGAAGCTTCTAATAAAGACAATAAGCTAAATTACTACTAAACTTAAGCTAAAACTAAACACCCCGTCTGTGTGAGGAGCTCTTCTTATATAGTGCTCAAAGGAAGGATCCAGAACCCTAGGAGCGTGTAAGCCTTCAATCCTAGCCTTCTAATCTTGTCCAATCCCCAAGTAATCATTTGGAGCCCTTGGATCATGTGCCACACATCCATAGCCAATGAAAGAGTAGAGGATTGCCAACGTGGCCTGCCAAAACGTCATTGCGTGCGTCATTGAGCTTCTAGAAGGAGAGGGGAGCGTGTGAGAGTGAGGATTTTACCGTGCATGTAATTTTGTTAATGGTGAAGGGAGGGAAAAAGGAGATGAACAGTAAATCTCATTTACCTGTTTTTTTGTTTGATATAAGTTTGACTGGGTCAAAGTTAAGGACATGGGCTTTTATAAATTGGGCCAAGTTTAAACGAAATGGATTTGGACATTTAGTTTATAAATGGATTAAAGGTTTTTAGGCTTTAAGGTTATACATTGTTAATGGGCTGACCCGGCCCATTAAATGGGTACGGGTTGGCCCATTTAAAGATGTATGCGCCTTCGGCTTTGGTTTTTCACGCTCTTTCCATTCTCGTGCTAGGTTTTGTCCGTTTTGCTTCGTTTTAGTCCTTTTGTGCAATATCCATTACCTGCCAGACACAATTTACAATACAAATGAATACAATGCATTTTTCTATATTTATTGGTCATTATTGGTCTTTTTAGCTTGTTTTATTAGGCAAAAGGTATGTGTATTTAAGCACATACCAAAATCCCCCATACTAAACTATTGTCGTGTCCTCACGCAATGTCATAAATACAAACTTAGAAAACCAAAAATTTCCACCCCCTTAGACTAATTACCTCGAAAAGTAGCTAAGTGTTCATCTAAGGGGATTAAGAAATCACTAGTTTTGAAAAGCTCCCCGTTTTACCATTTTTATGCATTTATTATCGTTCATACATATCATAACTTCATGGAACAAGAAATACTAAAAGGATAAATTCATCGTCCTTGATTTTTCACCCGCCCCAAACCAAGCTTAAAAACGAAATCATTGTTAAATACAAGTTAAGATGCTAACACTACTCATAGATGCTAATTGTGGATGCATAGCTACTTTCCGCTCCCTTATTCCTAAATCCTCTAAAGATTTTATTATCAATATTATTTGTGACAAATAAGTTAATGTCTTATTCATATAAAGTAAACCCGGTTTAGACCACAATTAGTTCGAAATCCTTTCCTAAAGAGACGATATGGTGAGAATAAGGTCCACATTAAGGTTTTAATTTCGCACGATTTAGGGGTTATCCTTTTTAGATAACCCTAGAGTTAAAATTTGGCTTTATTATTATTATTGTAACATTATTAAATCTCGGTCCTTTAAACAACTGCCACACCGGTATGCGAGTCGACCATGGTCCAGGAGTCTTATTTCGACCTCAGTGATTACCTCGACCTTTTAGAAGGCTGCAACATCGGTTGTGAGCCGGCAAGATGCAACAAACTTTTATCAGTCTCGCATTATTATTACTATGTGCCTTATTTAGAAGACTACCACATCGGTTGTGAGCTGGCAAGAGGCAGTAAACTTTTATCAGCCCACAGTTTTTATTATTATTAGCCAAATTTTAAGTCATGTGGTCTTTTAACTACCTAGAATGTACTTGTTCCTTTGAGAAGACGGGAACGGGCCCATAAAGTAGATGCCCCATACGTCAAAGATTTCACATACTTGAATTGCATTTTGAGGCATTTCATCTTTTTGCGAGATTTTTCCTTGACGTTGACAAGCGTCACACCGCGTAACCAAGTCATGGGCATCACGATAAATAGTCGGCCAATAGAAACCGGAATCAAAGACTTTCTTACCGGTGTAGTTCGCACCATGATATCTCCCAGTGGGTCCATTATGGCAAGTCGTGAGGATATCAACGGCTTCTTGGCCGTGAACACATCGTCTAATCATTTAATCCGCACAAATTCGAAACAAGTAGGGGTTGTCCCAAAAATAATGCTTAACATCCTTAAAGAATTTTTTCTTTTGTTGGGACGACATCCCTTTCACAACAAAATTCCCCGCATAGTAATTTGCAATGTTGGCAAACCATGAGGTACTAGAATCACCACGAAAAGATATCATTCCAAGGGTCTCGAGAGGAAATGTTTCGTCAATTTCCTTTTTCTCGAAATCACTTTAATGAGGGTTCTCTAATCTAGACAAATGGCCGGCCACGAGATTCTCCGCTCCTTTTTTTATCACGAATAATGGCATCGAATTTTTAGAGTAGGAGAATCCACCGGAGCAATCTCGGCTTAGCATCTTGCTTAGTAAGAAGATATTTGAGAGCCGAGTGGTCCGTATACACTATGGTCTTTGATAAGACTAAGTAAGGCCAAAATTTCTCTTCTCGGAAAGCATTTATACTACGGCTAATATAATTCTTTTTCTTGTCGTAGTGTAATGCGCTTGACATTCGTCATGGTCTTACTTGCATTAGTTGTATAGGCTGAAAATGTTTGGTCTTACGTTGCCCAGATGCACCTTACCGCGTTATATCATAGATCGCACATAATTTAAATGGTAGGTCTCAAACTGGGCAAACTAAAATCGACAGTAGTGGCAATAGGTTTAATTCTTTTTGAGAGTATTATTAAATGTTCAAATACTTCTTTTGAGAAAATAAACGGTGTTTCTTTTACAAGAAGGGGTCATAGGCAGGGCGCGATTTTAGAAAAATCTTGGATAAATCGACGATAGAACCCGGCGGACCTAAAATACTTCGAACGCCCTTGACGGAGTCGGATGAAGGGAGGTTAGCTATAACCATAACTTTGCTTTGTCGACCACAATCCCCGGTTTTTGAAATCTTATGTCCTAGAACAATGCCTTTCTTTTTCCATTTTAAAATGACATTTTTCCCAAATTTAGAAGCTAAATTAGTGTACTTAGCACCGTTTAAGCATTTTGGTTAAAATAGGAGAGGGCATGACTGAATGAATTCCTCAGAAGACCGAAGTAAATTGTTCCATGGAAGACCTCATGTTTCCTCGATCATGTCGTTGGAAAATGGCCATTCATGCAACCTTTGGAACGTGCTCCGGAGCATTAACTTAAGCCGAAAGGCATAGGCGTCGGTAGGCAAAACGTCTCATAAGGGCCAGTGATTGGTAGTCTTCTCTTGGTCTTGCGGGTCAATTAGAATTTGAAAATATCTCGAAAATCCATCTAGAAAACAATAATATTCATTTCCCGCGAGTCTTTCGAGCATTTGGTCCATAAAAGGCAACGGTAAATGATCTTTATGAGTCGCATCATTAAGCTTTCGGTAATCTATACAAACACGCCATCCGGTAACTAGTCTTGTAAGAATTAACTCATTATCTTCATTTTCAACTACGGTCATACCACCCTTCTTGTAGTTCAGTGCGGCTGCTGAAACATATCCTTCAATATTGTCTTGATAGCCCAAAAAAGTGTTCCCATCGGTGGCAGGACACCGTCGGTAAGAATGAGCACCGCCACAAGTAACACAAGATTCCTCAACAGCTTTTACGGAAGCTGGAGCTGGGGTTACTTGATGTTGTTTAAACATCGCGGTCATGGCACTAGTCACGACACTGGCTACGGCACTGGCTATCTCTGAAGAATCAACATTACTTGCTTTCACTTGAGAAACAATCGGTTTGTTTCTTGAATTACGAACTTTTGATTTGTTTTCAATAATTTTCAACACATCTTGTGCACTTCTTTCCAAAAGATTGCCACCGGCGGCAGAATTCAAAGAATCTTGATCGGATGGGTTTAAACCATTGTAGAAGGTATCGAGTTGATGCAATTCGGTAAAACCGTGATGTGGGCATGCTCGAAGGAGATCCTTGAATCGGTCCCATGCCTCATAAAATGATTCATCAAAACGTTGTTGAAAATTTGAAATTTCATTCCGGAGATTTGTTGTTTTTGAGGGAGGAAAGAAATGGTTAATAAACTTGGACACAAGATCGTCCCAAGTGAGAATAGAACGAGAAGGTTCTTTGTCGAGCCAAATCCGGGCTGGACCATCGATAGAAAATGGAAAAAGCATAAGCTTAATCGATGTCTCGGGCACATCTTTGTACTTCAACGTAGAAGTAATCTTGTTAAAATATCGAATATGAGCATGAGGATCTTCTTTCTCAAAACCGAAGAATTGTTTTGAAGTTACAAGATTGATTAGACTATGCTTGAGCTCGAAATGCTCAGCGGGAATGGGTGGTACTACGATTGCCTCCGCATAACCCTCGGTGGGTGCACGGAGTAATTCCGCCATAGTACGTTGATCGGCCATCGTAACTACGGGAGTCTCTTCAAGAGCGAACGGTTCGACTCTTTGTTTTGAATGTCTACGATTACGAATTTTTGGATTCGTAGAAGTAGGATTCGTAGAAGGTTCACCAACAAATTTTGAAGAAGAGCGAGTTTGCATACACTAAAAACAAAATAAGAGAAAAGAAAAATATTTTTGTAACCGATAATCGAACAAGTGTAAGGTAGCTATTTAGAAAATGCACAAAGAAGCGGAGGAGCGGGTAAGCGCGAAGCGTTTTAAAAACCTTCTCCTTTCGGGTCGAAGTTCGTAGGATCAACCCTCCTTGAACCTCTCTTAAAGTTTGTAATCTAAAAGTGAGCCGATTTCACAAGTGACACAACGGTTGTTTTTGTTGTTTTTTGACTTTTGAAATACTTTAGGAATTTTTTTTTCTAATAAATCTACAAAAATAAATCGAGAAAAATAAAATATTTTTGTATTTTTTAGGTTTTATATAAAAGAAAATAAAATGATAACTTCACGAGGAAGGGTCTTCAAAACACTAATCTTCAAACGTAAACACGATATTCGATACACACTTCCCCGGCAACGACGCCAAAAATTGATTCTTAATATAATAGCATATATAATATATATATATAACAAAAATACCAATTATCAATAATAGTATACTAATAAGTATTCCGTAAGGATTTGAGAAGATTACTTTTATCCAAAGTAAAATCCAAAACCTTCCCGAGTCGTATCCCGACGAAGTGCGAATTGAAAATCGAGGTTAAATTCATGATCGCGTGATTTGAATAGTTTCAAAGATTTGATTTAGGTTTTCTATTTCTGCTTATGAAACGCTAAAACAAATAAAGGCAAGCACCCAATTAAGGCAACTAAGTATTGAGGCTAAAAACGTTAACGGGAATATAAAAACGCGTCTTAAAACCTGAGCTATCAAATTTTAATCCTAAAAATGCAAATTTAATTTCTAAATGTCCTAAATGATTAAAAATAATTTTAGAAATTTTTTTTATATTTTTTTGATTTATATTTTATTTTATATGAATTAAAAACAAATTTAATCTAAATTAATTATTAAAAATAGAAAACTAATTATAAAAATTCTGGAAAAATTGAGAAAAGTACTTTAGACTATCTAGAACTTAGAAAAATAAAACGAGAAAATAAGCTGAATCAGATAAGCAATTATTAAGCAAATAAGCTATATAAGCTACAAACTGAAAATGCATATAACAAATAAATGAAGCAAAGTAGTAAATGAAAAAGACCCAAGGGCAGATGGAATTGAGTGTTTGTGCTAAAGCGTTGGTGGGTGAAAGGGAGATCACAAGTTCGACCCATGTGGCTTCCCTTTTTGAAAATTATATTTTTTTAATTTTCTTTTTGAAAAAGCTAAATACCACTAAAATAAGAACTTTTTGTAAAATGACTTTTTTTGAAACTCACAAATAAGCTAGAAAAAAAACTAGCTTAAGATGACAGTTTGACTAAGCCATAACTATAAGACTAAAAAGCTAAACTGTTTTGATTTTTAAGACTCAAATAAGCAAAAGAGAGGTAATAAGCTGATTCTAGACAATTACCTAATCCTAATAAGCAATTATGAAAAGGTTTAATCAAACAAAATGAGCTGAAAGGCCCTTATAAGCTTAAATGAAACTTAACTTTAAATTGTAGTTTTAAAGGAAAAATGACAAACTTTAAGCTAAGTTTAAGACTCAATAAGCACTTAGAAATAAGAAAAAGCTAAAAACAGATGAAATTTAGCATACAAAGAGCAGATTAAAACAAAAATTAAGAAAATTGGTTTTGAAATAAGCTAAAAAAATAAATAAAAAACTGACAGATTACTAACTAAACTATTTTTGGTTTAACTTAAAAGTCTAAAAGGCAATTAGCAGCCCTGTTTTTAAGCTAGTATAAGCTATTGTGAAAACTTGAAAAGTGAAAACAGATGAAGTTTGATATATAAAGAGCTTATTTTATCAATATCAGACTTTAAATCAAAATTAATCTACTCAAATTAAGCTAATGAAAAATGACTTTTAAAACTTTGAAGACACTAAAACAGTTTTAGACTTAAAGCCAAAATGGAAATTGCACTCTTAACCTATCTTACTTCTACTGCATAAAGGACTCAAAACAAGTATGAAATGAACACCAAAACCACTTATTGAAGATCTAAACAAATTAAGCCATGTTATCATACTAGATTACTACAGATTCAAACTAAGAGTAAATTGAATCTAATCTTTTGAGATTTAAACTTTAATAACTTATAAAGACTGGCTTTAGGTCTAAGTTAAAGATGATTGAATCTGACTAAAAAGCCAAAATGGCCTAAGCAGTACTAACACAAGTTAGTACTGCTTGTGCCAAACACACCTTTAAAAACTTATTTTGCATTTTTTAACTATGAAAGGTTAAATTAGGCTGATATTTGTTAAAACAGATTTAGTATTAAGCCAATTAAGCACTAATAAGCAATCATCAACCACAATTAAGCAATATCTAATAAGCTAGAACAATAAGCTATTAACTAGAATTTTAAGACAGTTTAACTATGAAGCTAAAACTAGTAAGATCTAAACTATAAGTTGACAATATTAAACTATACTAAGATGCAACAAGCAGAAATAAGCACTATATAACAACTATTAAGCACTAAATAAGCAGATAATAAGCTAAACAGAACAATAAGCTAAAATAGAGAACTAGAGATTTGTAACTTAATCCCAGCTAAACAGGGATGTAAATTGCTCTTAAAAGCTTAGAATTAAGCTCCAGCTTGTTAGAAACAAGCTGGTATTGTCCATAAGCCCATCCCAAATTGGCTTATCATCCGTACAAAGCTGAGGAAAATTTAGGGGTGGAATAAGGTTTAGTTCCAATTCAGTTAAGCTTTTGAAGGCTTAGCTGAATGATGTATAGCTTACTAGTTAACTAGCTTATTAGAGCTTATTAAGAATATTCAAAACACATTACTAATTGCTTAAGAGTAAAACAGGAATCAATGGCAGAATTGAAATGAAACTTAATTTTATTAATATCAAAATGTTACAAGTTTTTTAAAAGAGGAAAATACATTAAAAGGAAACAATAAGCTAAAAGTTACAAAATAAGCTACTCAAACAAAAATAAGCTAAAAACTCCACACCCCTTTACTGTGTGAGGCCTCTCTTTATATAGTGATGAGTGGAAGGATCCAGAACCCTAGTACGCTCCTTAGTCTTCAATCTCGTCCATCCAATCATGATTATTCTCCACGCAATCACTTGGAGTCCTTGGATCATGTGCCACGCATCCATAACCAATGGGAAGGTAGAGGATTGCCAACGTGGCCTGCCAAAATCGTCATGGCATACGTCATTGTGCTTCTAAAAGGAGTGGGTAGTGTGTGAGAGGTTAGATTTACCCTGTGTAATTTGCAGGTGAAAGGAGGGAAAAAGGGGACGATAAATAGTAACTTTGACCTGGCTTTATAATTTTAACTTGGGTTATGTAAATGGGATTGGGCCAAGGTTAATGGTTTTGGGTTATTATTTTGGGCCGAGAAGGGATAATAGGATTAATAGGTTAACGAAAGTTAAGGTTAAGGGCTAACGGTGTAATTTGAAAAGGACTGATGGTGTTAGTCCTCAAGGACTGACTTTGTAATAGTATTAGGGTATTTTAGGTTTAAAGGATTAACGGGATTGGATTTGATTAAGACTTAAGATAAATTCTCCTTCGGCTTCGATTTCTTGTACTCTTTCCATTCCCGTGCTCGGTTTTGTTCGTTTTGCTTCGTTTTTGTCCTTTTGTGCAATGTCCGTTACCTGCAAGACACAATTCACAATACAAACGAATACAATGCATTTTTCTGTATTTATTGGTCATTATTGGTCTTTTTAGCTCGTTTTATTAGGAAAAAGGTATGTGTATTTAAGCACATACAAAAAATCCCCATACTAAGCTATTGCCGTGTCCTCACGCAATGTCATAAATACAAACTTAGAAAACCAAAAATTTCAACCCCTTTAGACTAATTACCTCGAAAAGTAGCTAAGTGTTCATCTAAGGGGATTTAAAAATTACTAGTTTTGAAAAGCCCCTCGTTTTCCACCCCCCCCTTTTTTAAGCATTTATTATTTCCATTCATAACTATCAGAACTACCGGACAAAAAACACTTAAAAGTGATATAATTCATCACTGTCTCCTTAATTTTTCACTCGCCCCAAACCAAGCTTTAAAAACGAAATCATTGTTAAATACAAGTTAAGATGCTAGCACTACTCATAAATGCTAATTGTGGATGCATAGCTACTTTCCGCTCCCTTATTCCTAAGTCCTCTAAAGATTTTATTCTTATTATTTGTGACAAATAAATTAATGTCTTATTCACATAAAGTATAACCCGGCTTAGACCACAATTAGTTTAAAATCCTTTCCTAAAGAGACGATATGGTGAGAATAAGGTCCACATTAAGGTTCTAATTTCGCACGATTAAGGGGTTATCTTTTTTATTTCATCCTAAACAACTCAACTACAAGTCCAGAGATGGAGGCTTTATTTAGATAACCTCGGAGTCAAAATTTGGCTTTATTCTTATTATTGCAACATTATTAAACCTCGGTCCTTTAAACAACTGCCACATCGATATGCGAGCCGACCATGGTCCAGGAGTCTTATTTCAACCTCGGTGATTTCCTCGACCTTTTAGAAGGTTGCAACATCGGTTGTGAGCCGGCAAGATGCAACAAACTTTTATCAGTCTCAGATTATTAACTCATTTTTTTCTTGTGTGCTTTATTTAGAAGACATACAACATACGGTTGTTGAGCTTGCAGATGCTAGTAAAACTTTTATCAGCCCACAGTTTTATTATTATTCATACCTCCACCCTTTAAACGTACTACAATCGGTTGTGAGCCGGCAAGAAGGTTAGTGGTCTTTTTCGGATTAGGTTTATTACATACTTATTATTATTAACAAATTTCAGTCTGTGGTCTTTTAACTAACTAGACAACGGTAGCGAGCGATCAGGAATCGGTTGCCTTTTTCCCCTTACAAACACTGAACAAAACCTCGATGTGTACCTACTTTCCACTAGAAGGAAAACTCTTCGAAGGTGATTTAAACTAAGAATCGCAAAAACCTAAAGTAACTTTATTTATTCAACAATTATATAACATTTATTAAGTTGATGGAAGCAAAAAGCCACAATTAATCTCTATGAGCTCTAAAGAGATCCAACTACTCTATGTTTAGCATCTAACTTATATAAAACTTTATCATTTTTCGTTCTTCGCAAATTTAAAATCTTTAATAAAAAGATCCGCGAATAAAACAAGCTTTGCATATTTAAAGTCTATCATGGAAACTTGCAAAACTCTTGCTTTTTTGAGCAAGAATTCGCGTTTTAAATCTTCTTGTATAAAAGACTAGCAAAAGCTTAAAGTTATATAAGTTAAGGGGCAAGTTAGAGCGCAAAACATGGCTCGATCAAAGTCAAAAATTATTCATTAAAAAGACAACAACTGTCGTCATGTTCAAAACTCTATTCAATTTTGAAATTTTTTTTGGCATATTTTTGCTATTTTAGTGGAAAAACGGGGTTACGTGAAGACAAGGCAAATGCAAGTAAATCAAATCGAAAGATCCCCCCATACTAGAACTACACATTGTCCTCAATGTGAGACTGTCACCCCATACTAATTTCAAGGCATAATCCAAATATTAAGGGGTTTCTACGCAAATCTAAAGCCGTTTATTAAGTATGCTAATAGATAAACGTTAAATCAATAAGATCTAGGATATCGGATTCCCATATATAAGCATGCGAAGGATTGAAGATCGAGTGGACGATGGACAAAACCACGAGCACGAGAGTCTTCATATTCTGGGCAATCCTGGACATAAAACACAAAACACGAAACACGAGAAAGGAAGAGGCGAGCCTTCTCACATCACACTTATTCAATAAACACACTACTACTAAGGATAAACATGGGTTGCCACCCGCGAAGCTCTTGTTTTTGTTAACTGAGTCACGAGCCTGACTTGATCCCCGAATTTAATGGTCCATAGGGAAAGTTTGGAGACCTGGGACAACCATCAGTGGTATGTACCCTCCAAAGTAATGTTTAAGCCTATGACCATTCACCTTGAAGTTTGGCCCGTCGGTTTGAGATAACTCGACGGTGCCATAAGGGAATACTTGGGTAACGGTGAATGGTCCAGTCCAGCGGGTCTTAAGCTTGCCCGAGAAAAATCTTTAATCAAGAATTGAAGAGGAGGACTCGATCACCAACGTTGAAAACACGGTTCTTGATCTATTTGTGTCATGAATCTACTTTGTTTTCTCTTTCGTAAATTTAAGGAGTTCTCGTAGCTTGATCCCGAATTTCTTTTATTTATTTATTTGAACCTCTTCGGTGATTCACCCGCAGTTATTAGGTCATAATTGCAATGCTTTAAGGCCCAATAAGCCTTATGCTCGAGTTTGATAGGAAGATGACAGGCCTTTTCGTACACCAATTTATATGGAGTACACCCTATGGGTGTCTTAAAGGCAGTACGGAAGGCCCAAAAGGCGTCATCCAACTTATCGGACCACGAAGCACGGTGTTCGCCTACAGTCCTTTCCAAAATGCGTTTCAAACCATGATTTGACACCTCAACTTGCCCACTTGTTTGTGGGGTGATACGAGGTCGAAAGCCTGTGTGTAACGCCATATTTTTGAAGAACTTTAGAAAATTGGTCGTTACAAAAATGCGTCGCTCGATCACTAATGATGGCCCGTGGGGTTCCAAATTTAGAAAACAATTGTTTTAAGAACTTAACTACTACTCGGGCGTCGTTGGTGGGGAGCGCTTTCGCTTCATCCCATTTTGACAAATAATCGATGGCCACAAGTATATATTTGTTCCCTCGTGAAGACGGGAACGGGCCCATGAAATCGATACCCCATACGTCAAAGATCTCGCAAACTTGAATAGCATTTTGTGGCATTTCATCGCATTGTGAGATTTTTCCCCGACGTTGACAAGCATCACAGCGTGTGACCAAGTCATGGGCATCACGGTAAATGGTAGGCCAAAAGAATCCTGAGTCAAAAACTTTCTTGGCGGTGTAGTTGGCACCATGATGTCCTCCGGTAGGACCATTATGGCAAGCGGTGAGGATATCAACAGCTTCTTTGCCGTAAACACACCGTCGGATCACTTGATCCGAACAAATCTTAAACAAATAGGGGTCGTCCCAAAAGTAGTGCTTAACATCCTTGAAAAACTTATTCTTTTGTTGGGACGACATCCCTTTCACAATAAAATTCCCCGCATGGTAATTTGCAATGTCGGCAAACCATAGGGTACTCGAATCACTACGAAATGTAACCATCCCAAGTGTCTCGAAAGGAAATGTTTTCGTAATTTCCTTTTTCTCGAGATCACTTTGATGGGGATTTTCTAGTCTTGATAAGTGGTCGGCCGCGAGATTCTTCGGTCCTTTTTTATCACGAATAATAACATCGAATTCTTGGAGAAGGATAATCCATCGGAGCAATCTCGGCTTAGCATCTTGCTTAGCA
>BQNB010095118.1:0-25948 GCA_026074375.1 Tanacetum coccineum
CATGATAACTTAGGAAAATATTGTAAGCCAGTTAGGACTCCTTGGTGTATAAAAGGAGGTCCTAGGGCATAGAGTTTAAGTATAAAAAATATTATTTTTCATTGTTCTGTCAATCTATTCGTAGCTTCAAGGTTTTGTAAACCCTAACACTATTAAGAGTGTTCGTATTATATCGAGGCTGAAAGTTTGGTAAAATTGTTTTGTTATTGATTTTATTCATTATTGTTTCATTGAAATTCTTCTTAGTATCATTGACTAGATTCCACATAGTCTTTGATATTCACAATCAAAGTTTTCTATCATAGTTTTTTTGAATACAACTTAGGCTTATACAAGCTAAGCAAGATCTATTAGGATTAACAGTTGGGTCAGTCCAATGTTTATCTAATGAACAACATATGAGTTTGGCGGTATCATCCTTTAATATTCATACTATATGAATATTACCAAAACACTCAAATTTGCCTTAATTCAATGATGCTCCCGTATCATTAACTGACAATGGACAATTTAGAATAAATAAATTATTCATGAAATTAAACATGCTAATATAGAACAAAGTTGTATAAATGAAAACGATCATACCAGGTATATCAGTTCATTGTTTAATATAACTGCTTAACGTTCCATTATCCAAATACTAAAAACAGATATACATGAGACTATTAGCAAGTCGAAGTTCAATGTTCCTAGCATGATAAACATGTTTGGTACAAGACATTGACTTTGTAAAAAGTACCAACTTGGTTGTCATCTGAGTGACCTTTGAGAATACTTGTTTCAAAACTCACAAGCAGTTAAAGTTTTGAATAATATGATGATTGTCATTTCGTATATGTGCATTCAAGTGCTAATACAATAATACTAGCATTGCCATAACAAATTACATAGGTTGTTTGAAGCAAGCAAAACCACCTATATGAGATAGTCTTCTTAACAGCTTCCCAAACTGTAAACTATTCTTATTCTTTAATGAATAGTGCAACAATGCTTTCAATCAAGCATGTCTAGTCAATAGTGTTATCCTTTATGATGAAAATCTCGCTATGACTAGGATTGAGAATCATCTCAATCAAAATAAGCATTAGTGTATAAACTCAACACTAATCTCCTTATCAAAATCCGTAAACTATGAACATGTCTTTTTAGAATGTTTTTTCAATAGTAGTCTAATGACTTTCACTTAGTTACTATGGTTGTAGGTTCATCTTGAATTCATGCAAGTGTTATAATTAGTCTAATACATATCATGATATACATAATGAAAACTTTAGCTGAACCAAACGTTTTCAAACATGTGTTTAACTCATCAGGTGAGATAGAACTTGAGTCTTGCTCAATGATGTGTCATGTTGTGTTAGACTTATTAATCGCGTATGTTTATCTTAGTAAACATTTGTTCCAAGGTTGTATGTTTTATTTCTTATATTTATCGATAGAAATATTATTCCAAACTAAGGATTAAAATCTAGCTTAGGTGAAATATTATTTCTAATATGTTGACAACATATAAGATATAAGAAAGACAAAACATAATGCTCCGACTAGCTTTAAGGTGTACTCAGGAGATCTCTTTGTTTCAATCAAAATCAAATTGTTGATTTAAACTTAAGATTCCAGCTCCTAGATGCATGCTCTAACCCACACTTGGATTTTATAGCTTGCACATTTTCTAAAGATAACTTGGATTCATAAACCCTTTTGATTAACACAACGTCCTCGCAAAGGTAATCATTCAAGAAGGAGTTTAGACATCCAATTGCCATATTTCATATTCAGGAAATCAAGTATGGTAATTAATATCTTTATTCATTTAACGCTTGCAAGGAAAAGAAGCTTTAATCATAGTCAATCGCTTGAGTATAAGTGAAACCCTTATCACAAGGCGTGCATTTAAATGTGTGTACATTTTTGTCCATATTAGTCTTCTCCTAGAAGAACCAATTTTAACCTCTCAGTCTTACCGATTGGTGAAAGATCAATCAAATTCCAAAAATGATTTTCTTTCATGGACTATATCTCAACATTTATTATGTCGTTAGCTAGTGCATTCAGAAGGTTGTGTAAGAAGAGACTTTCTCCAACAACAGATGCTCCCACTTGCTTCATGTAAGAGGAGACTTTCTCCGAATACACAGCAAGTCGAGCAACAATAAAATTGTTCTCGTTTGGGATGTATAATGTACGTTGACAGTTCTTGACTCTAGTTTGCTAATAACACGCTTAACATGATCTCAACAAATTCAGAACTTTAGTTAAGACTTAATGGGAGTCTTCCCATTCCATAACCTGATGGTGTCTTAGTTACCTTCTTGATTGGAACCATATTGAGTAAACACGTGGCTATCAATTTTGTTAACCTTGGTAAGATTAGAGGTAGGATAGTTAAAGTTATCAAAAATCAAACAATATCAACAAAGATGGATTTTACACATCAGACATACCATAGCGATGTGGTATTCTATGAGTAATGGGATTATGAGGCAGTATCACAATTCCATAGATAACCTAATACCCTTTGGCTCACATACTTGCCAATTTGTTCAAACATAATGGCACTAACAGTAATTTCAAGCCAATTGCATGCTATAACGTAGAAGTCTTAGAGAAGTTCAAGGACTTTATGTACATGTCTTAACTAGAAGACATAACACGCTAATTGCTAACATTTTGTTATAAGTGTTTGAACATTTCAATGACTTCAAGTACATGTCTTAACAAGGAGACATGACAAGTCAATTACTTACTTTATAAGTCTTAGAACAGTTCAAGGACTTTATGTTTATGTCTTTACAAGAAGTCATAAGCATATTAAATAAAGTATTATTGAATATCGACTCTTGGCATCAACTATCTTTTTAAGTTAATTACATACTTCTTATTGATGTCTTTACAAGAAGACACAATCATATTGGTTAAACCTTTTAGTGAATATGATGAAGTAGGTATTCATTATTTTATAACACTAGTTCTAAGTAAGGCAACATACATCGAGGTGTATAAGTCCTAGTAAAATATTAGCTTTCTTACCATGCGGTTAAGAAAAACCATTAGTCATTTTGTTATGTGTTGTACCTTGCACACAATTAGGATTTCTCCCACTTGTGCATGGCTCAACATCAAGTATTTATACAAACAAGTGAGCATATTTATGAGTTAGGTTACGATCCTGAGACTAGTAGGTTATGAGTACACCATGCTTCCGTATGTTTGTATGAATAATATGATAATGTCACAGATATGATATGATTTAAGTCAAAGCTAAAATCACATTTGCATTATAAGTATATATATATATAGAACTTTATTGTTTAATAAGCAATCGTGCATAATTATTGTATAGATAACGATTAATGCAGCGACATCGGGAAAGCGACAAGTTATCTAATAGAATAATATGCAATGATTCTTATAAAACTATGATGCTTCATATGTGAAAAGTAATGTATTATTTCAAGACCAGCTAGAAATAAAATGGGTCACTTACAAGGTGATAAGCTCATAGCTCCCACTGAATTTAGACAACATTACATGTGCGTCTATATTAGTAGTAAAATGCATTGCTCCCACTGGATAAGACAACATTAAATGCGTATCTATACCAATGAAGTGCAAGTAGCAATTTATTTACTTTTATAATCTTTGAATATCAGCACATTATCTCTAATGTGATCCTCATGGACTAGTAAACATGTACTTAGATATTCAAGGCAGTGCATCAAGTTCTACTATATATATATATATATATATATCAATGCCATTCTTTAACTTGAAAGTTTTGCATGCAATTCCTCCTTCTATATTACCTCAAGGGTGTGTAGAATCTTAGGAAAAATATCGAGTTAAGGAAAACTACTAGAAAACATGCTATCAATTTCCTTTTCTCTATCACGATTTATTGAGATTTCCATTTCTAATTATTAAAACTCATATTATGTCTTGACGCTTCAAGATGTATTATTTGGTGGCTATAGAAAACATGTTCTCTAGTTATCTAACTAAGATGTGCAACCGTACTTAACCGTTTAACTTTTACAAGACAAAACAATTTCTCGAATAAGTATGCTTTGAGTTTGATTAGGATTGGAAAATTCAAGTGTTCCTATTATAGCTTTCTTATATAAGTAGAAAGGATAGGAATAAGTATTTTTCTTACAAGGAAAGAAGACTTAGTTGTCTTCCTCTAATAAGGAAAGGAAACAAACTTTTGTTTACGGTTTGTGTTGCATAAATGTCATTAATAGAAATTACAAAGTTCAGTTTAGTATTTTCGATAATTATCCTTTTAAAATTAACTACCCTTGTTTATAATATAAAACAATTAACTTTACGAAAGGCTAAGATCCTCATGGAGGTTCTACCATCACATCAATTGATCTGCTAGCAATGATAGATTCAATAGGTAGGTAACGTTCACCAATTGCAAAAACCTGTGCAATTCTTAGAACATATGCGACTCATGACATTTGTAACCGGAGAAACCATGTCAAGCTAGCATGTTTAGTCCCATCCTTGCCTCGAGCCAAGGTCTCACTTGTTTAACTCGATTAAGTCATCCAATGTGAGAACATGTGAGAATATGTCTAGGTCTCACGCATAGAGAATAATGACCTTGGGTTACAATTCACCTACGTCTCACATAGAGCAAAAGGTAAATGCAAGTGATCTCAACCAATTAAACGGCATGACTTAAATTTGTGACGGGTATAAGTTTTGAGAAATACATGATCAAAAGTGTGTACGAGGAAGCATGCATTCATCCTTTGTAGCACAAGTTAAAAAACTATTTTTTAACTTAAGTCTAATACTTGTTTTTATATGTGTTAAGTTGTTCATTTTCATGACTAATATATATAACCTAGGTGGAATAAATATTAGTTTGAATAATACATAAATTAAATAAAAATCATAACATTTATTTAGTGTTATTTATATAAAAATAAGTGTTTAGTTTCAAATCATATTTAAACTTTAAACTAAATCAAAGATTTAGTTTCTAAAATTGGTTTGTGTTTTATTTTTTAGTTTTATGAAAAACATTTGCAAGTTATATACATTCCAAACATATATAAAAGCAAACAAATAAACACAACCACAAGTATGCAAAGCCTCGACCGATGAAAAATCTATGCTTGATCTCGTGAGCCATCACAAGAACCAAGAATTCAACTAAGGGTTAACCACACAACCACAAGGAGGGCTCCCACTTGCTCCAAGAACCATCATGAGCAAGTGAAACCCTTAATGAACATGATCCCCAAAACTGCCATAAAACTTCAGCTGACTTGACGGGCCTGAAACACCTAGAAGGAATCTTTCCCAATCTAAGCTCCAGTTGAATAAGTTGTAGCCCCATGAGTTTTGAACCTGCTCCAAAAAATTCAGCCTTTAACTCCTTATAAAACTCCAAGAAATCCATTTTTAGTGGAAGTCACTCCAGCAGCTCCGAATTTGACTTTATGCCTTTAACCCTTGCGCCATTCGAATCCAAAAAACGGTTACAATAATTTGATAATTGAATACATTTATCCTATCATCTAACTACTGTAAAATGCCCAAACAATAGCTACAACAAAAATTAAAAACATACAAAAAAAAGCCGAAACAATGGCAAAACCCAAAACTAAAATTAAATGCAATATCAAGCAAAACAAGTCACAATTGGTCGTGGTTTTCATCGGATTTGCATACAAAACATAATAATACCATAATATCATGTATTAACAAGGTGTTGGCTAACTCCATGGCCAAACATGCATGTATTTTCTATGGAAACAAAATGATTAACAAGAAATAAATTGTTTAGCCAACAAATCGAAGAAATAAATTGACTAGAATTAAAACCCCGATTGATACGTGTAACCAATAGCTTAAGGATCAATTAGTACTGTATTAAAAACCTTATAACAACCATATTAGTTCAGAAATTAATACCCAAGGTCTGATTTAAAACCGATTCAAGAATCGTTCCAAAATGCGCGATTTAAGCCCGTTTACACGTACCCTATAACAAAACCAATTAAAGTATGCATAACAAATGGCTATGGGATTAAAAATACTAGATCATAAGACCCTATATGGGTCGAATTAATTTCAAAAAATAAGCCTTAGAGGCTATTTTAAAAATATCCTTTTGATTCCATTAAAAACACGCTTTTTTAGCCATTTTTACGCATAAAAGATGATCATATGGCATCATATGATGGCTCTGATACCACTATAGGTGCTGAATCAAATGATTATCATATAAAAAAATATTAAACACAGCAGAACAAGCACCTATCAACGGATTTATAGTCATATGATCAATCAAAATAAAAATAACGATTATTACCTTTCGTAGTGTGATCGGTAGAATTAAAGAACAACCTTCTCTTGTACATGATCTATCAAAGAAACCAAGTAACCAAAGTAGATCACCTCCATGATGTATCCACACTACACTTCATCGAATACCTCATGGATGCTAGTCCTTAAACCCGTAACCTTGGGATCAAGTCTTAAATGATCAAGATTCAAGATTAAAAGATGAAAATTGAAAACCCTAGATGGGAAATCAATTTTTTCGTATGTTTTAATAGAGAGGGAGAGGGAAAACATTTTTGGTAACCTATATCCCTAAATTATGAGAAGATATCCATATATTTATATCATAAAATTGATCTTATCCCCTCCTTAAAACACCTTCATAAGGCCGGCTATGTATGGGCTCCAAACGGGCCTCCCATTTGCTTTCCAAGTCCATTAAACTAAGTACATTACTTTGTTATTATAATCCCAATATTGATTCCGAGTTATGTAGTTTATTTATATACCGTGAATACAATAAACACGCTATATATAGTGGCACCTCAGTGTATATGTGTGTGAACCCATAGGCTCACATATGTCTAGCCATATAATTATTTATTATGACATGAGCATACTCCAACAAAAATAACCTCTACATTGGAGGAGATTGTTAGCCTTAGAAATAATAAAGTCAAACAAGAATGTATTCGATTATTTTAGTCAGTGTCGGTCTTAGTTTATAATAGGCTAGTCGGGTTTCACAGGCTTGAACTTTAAGCTAATATTGTTCATGTTTCGGGCCTTAAGGCCAACATAAGCTAAGCATGGCCTATGATAAAAAACCATAGGCATTACCTAAGGGTTGAGAAACTATAAATATCCCATATCCTCATGTGGAGAGGGTTTTGGTTATTTTTCTTGTTTCATAAGTTATAACAATTCACCACCTCTCTTTCTCTCTCTAGTTTCTATCTCTCTTTCTCTCGGTATTTTCTATCAAAGCTTATGTGTTGTGATATCTGAAATATTGTCTAGAATCGGGACAACACAAGAAAATACATAATAAAAGAAACTATCCTAAAACATAAATAATTTAAATAAACACTTCTAGGGATGCAATACAAATAATTATTTTGAGGCACCTTGACTTGTTTTGGACCCCCCTGCATAATCAATGATAAACATTGTGAAATTATATAAATAATATAAAAAAATCAAACTTTAAGTGTTTAGTTCACCTGAAGAGTATGAACCCCGAAATAAGCAAGCGTGTATTCAAGCCATTTTTAGATCTTAAAGATTTTGTGTCCTAGAAATCTATGAAAGGAGAGAGGAACTCTCAAAAGCCCGGTGATCGCATATAATGTAATTGCTACACATAGAGCTCCCCAATTAAATGTAAATGGAGCAACGCCACATACCAAATGTAGCCCCAACAAAAATATGGCATTCACCATGTATGTTCACTTCCTATTACCACTTAAACACTTTTTTCATGAATTTTGGTGGCTCATAAGGCACTAGGTGGTGCTCGTTTTAACTTGTTGGGATAAATTTTCGAATATAAGATTCCTTGATAAATATAGCAATTCATTTCATGCTATGTTCACCTCCCATTACCACTTAAATACATTTTTCATGAAGTTTAGTAGCTCATAAGGTCATAAGGCATCAGGTGTTGTTTCGTTAATTTTGACTTATTAGGATAAATGTGTAACTTTAAGATTCCTAAATTTAGAAGCACCAAAATAAAAAAATAAAAATAAAACAAAAGAAAAAGAGAAAAAAAGAAAAAAGAAAAGAAAAAAGAATTCACATTTTGCAGTATTGCACATTAAAAATTAAAAAGAAAGAAAAGTTGCACCAATAATCGGGTATATATATATACTATATATATATATATTATATTTTTTAATATCTTACTTTATTATATATATATATATATATATATATTCCCCATACTTACAAGTGTAAATGTATCGGTTAAATATGAATTAGTCAATTTTCCTTTTGCACAAAAAATTATGTGTAACAAATTGATTTAAGAATTTAAAGTATAAACAGTGTTTTTTAACAACGGCTTTATATAAAACTAGCAAAAGATAGAACTAAAAAACAATTACAGAGAAGAAATGTTAGCTATGTGATTATCTAACCATCCTATCCAACTAAATCACAACTTAGCATTTCTAGATGAAATCTAAAAGAACGGTTGTTATACAATAGAATCCTAAAGAGTCGACTTTTTAGGTTTAGAATCTGAAAAATCAAAGCATTATGAAAATTTCATACAGACCACATCAACGTAGCCACCACCCCTTCAAGAATGAATCTAGTCGTCTTCGTCACCCAGCAAACATCTACCCATAAAAACCACTTCGTAGTGCTAGACACAACCTAGATATTTAAATCGCACTATTTAGCCAATAAAATTCAAATATCATGTGCCATCCCCCAAGAGAAAAAGAGATGATCAACATAATTTCTTTTCACATGGATCAATTTTTGAGGGGGGGGGCTCTTTTTAAAACCAAATTCCTTTTAATGTTTGTGGAAACATCTCATAAAAGTCAAATTTTATGTATCCAAAACATTTAGTGGATTTTAAAGTGGTACTTCAATGCCCTTTTAACAAAATACCTATTGTTCATACTAATTCGGGTATTTTTACATACTCTTGCGTTACTCTTCGCAATATGTCCACTGGTGAAAGGTCTAGCATACTAGTACTTGTACAACGTGTGTTATACCGAGTACAAAATACATGTTGTTCATACTAATTCGGGTATTTTTACATACTCTTACGTTACACTTCTAGGGATGCAATACAAATTAATTGTTTTGAGGCCCCTTGACTTGTTTTTTGCGACGTGGGAAGACCTTGCCTCACTTAGGATCAGGATTCGTATCAGATAACAATGAGTACGCACCCAACTTATTGGATCCCCACGCATAATCAATGATAAATATTGTGAATTTATATAATTAATATAAATAAAATCGAACTTTAAGTGTTTAATTCACCTGAAGAGTATGAATCCCGCATTAAACAAGCACGTATTCAAGCCATTTTTTAAGCTTAAAGCTTTTGTGTGCTAAAAGTCTATGAAAGGAGAGAGGAACTCTCTAAAGCCCGGTGATCGCATATAATGTAATTGCTACACATAGAGCTCCCAATTAAATGTAAATGGAGCAACGTCATATACCAAATGTAGCCCCAACAAAAAATATGGCATTCACCATGTCTATTCACTTCCCATTACCACTTAAATACTTTTTTCATGAATTTTGGTGGCTCATAAGGCACTAGGTGGTTTTAACTTGTTGGGATAAATTTTGAATATAAGATTCCTTGATAAATATAGCAATTCATTACATGCTACGTTCACCTCCCATTACTATTTAAATACATTTTTCATGAAGTTTGGTGGCTCATAAAGTCATAAGGCAGCAGGTGTCATTTCGTTAATTTTGACTTGTTGGGATAAATGTGTAACTTTAAGATTCCTAAATTTAGAAGCACCAAAATAAAAAAATTAATTTTTAATTTTGAGCTTATTACCACAAAACAACCACTAATCTACCCGAGGCTCTTGATACCAAATGTCAGAAACCTGATAATCACTTCACTTCATTACTTGGAACACGGATTGAACAAGAAAAATAGGAAGAAACTAGGAAGAATTGTAGAGAGAGTTTAGTGAGAGAAAGAAGAGAGAAAATATAGAAGATTGTAATATTAGCTTATAAGAGAATAAACAACCAACACCCTTTTCCATGGTGGAAAATAGTTTATATACCCATACACAATACATATGGCGTGTAGGGCTTTGACATAGACTGGGCTTGGGATTTGCTTGGGCTTAAACCCGCAACACATACAATATTAGCATACTAAACAAGCCATGTTTCTTTTCTATCCCATTACAACGTTACATAATTGAATAACTGAGACCTAATATTATTAATGAACGAACTTCCTTGTTCGACTCAATATTTTGAGGCTAACAATCTCCCCCGAAGTGAGTTCATTATGACACTCCTTCACGAGTCCAATGAGATTGCTTTTGTCGTTAAGGTCTTGTGATCTTTGTCTCTGTCTACGTTGTAGGCTTGTTCCTTCATGCTTTGCGATCTTTGATCTTGAGCCTTTGTCATTGTCTTTCGACTTTGTCATTACGTCTGAGATCTCTAAATCTTTATCCTTTAGTCTTGAACGTCTTTGCCTCCTTGCGATCTTGTGTCTTGACCAACATTCTCATACTTTGCATCATCTAGAAAGCTTGCTAACAATATCCCTTGATAGACTTGATATCTTGAAGTAAGATCTTGTATATCAAAGTTTGCAGAAGTCTTTATCTTTAATTCTTAAGCTTTCTTGATTCTTGAATCTTGATGCTTATAGTATGTCTTTGTAGCTTGTGTATGAGCATGTGGTAATGAATCCAACTTCAGTTGGAACGAGGCATCGCCATCTCCATCTTTATATGAATCCTGAAATAAAACAGTTAGCAATAAAGTGTGTGGACAAATATGGCTTTGTCATTCACCCAGATTTGGTTAGATTAACCTCTGGTTCCGTAGGACTGTTTTATAGTATAAATATTGTACCTGCGATCATGTAGATTCAAAGAATCTCCTTGACAGGGTTTCCAGCTCAAAGCGTAGGATCTTCTAACACAGATGTATTAGATTTACCATGCTTGCTAGTTCTCATTACCGGAATGTCTCAAAGCAGACAACACAGTATGAATGAATCAGATAGTTACTATCTTTCTAATTAAGCTGTCAATTCATTTACTGGAACAAGTTTGATTCACATTGAATCGCACCATTGTTGCTTTCCAGTTGACACAAGTTTGATTCATATAGAATCGCGCAGGTCACCTACCAAGAGCTTGTTTGATGTTGGCTCAAGCAGGATTTCCATCTTCACTGTGAATACTTTAAGTATCACTCGGATGTTCTGGATAAATCTTAAGGATAATGCGTAGGACTCTTGTTAACAGCTTGTGAACTTATTGATGTTCAAAAAGTGTTTGAAATGAAATGTGTCCTAATGAGATTTATTTTATTTGATCTCTTGGCTCTAGACTCAATTAGTGCGTTTTGGTTTTAGTACTCAGAGGCTGGAGCAGACCGCCACCTATTTAATATCAACTAACTTGAAATGAGAAAGTCAATAAAAGTCATGTGTATCTCCATGACAAATGATACAAGGTTCTGTTAAGAGAAACTCAAATGGCTAGGGAGGGTTATGCATTGCATCACTGGGTCTATGATGTCATTTTCAGTATCAGAATTCATCTTTGTGAAAACTGATAGATGATGTATCGACCCGATTTCTGCCTAAGGTGTAAGGAGGGAATCTTTGTTTTCACCCTTTATCCATACATTTCTTTTTCATTCTTCAACCCCTTCAATGCTTACCAAGACGTCATTACTAATACCTTGTTGTCATTGTTCCAATATTAGCTCAATCTTAGTCGGCATTATTCCCTTAAACTCATTCATCTCCAATCATACCTAAGGACTGCTATTTCTAACTATGGTATGTCCTTGGGTAGATCCCTCCAGTTCTGGTTGGATCATATGACTAATGCCTAACCTAACCACCTTATGACTTCAGAATCATCGTGAATGAAGATGTTGTTGGGTATAAGATCGTAACCATAAAACCTTTTTCGAAGAGTATCAAGCACTATAAGTCGATTAGATCACCTATTATTTTCAAGATCACATTTTAAAAACATTTCTCCCCTCATTTTAAATACTAATTTACTTAGTTTTTGAAATACTTTGTGATTAAAATTTGTCATGAAAATTCTGTGGGAGAACTTTTATTTTTAGCATGAATTATATAGAACTTTTACTTGCTCCCCCTAATTTTACATATGTTTGACTCCAAAAACAATGATAGGAAGTTGTAAAATGAATATAAAATTGAGGGTTAGCATTGGTGAGCACATAATTTTGAAAGATTATGAATTGGCATTGAAGAATTCTTGAAAAATTATGCCCAACTACTGGATCATCTTATAAGATACAATCTTTTGAGTAGTCATTATTATTCCGGATTTGTTATTAAGATTAGTGTGAATGTTTTGAATACCGAAAGAATTTAAGAATAGTATCCAAAATCATTAAAATATTGTTTTTCGAAAAACTCCCCCTCAAACATTGACTCATTTTAAAACTGACACCAATTATAGAAGAATTGTCTTGTAAAACTTTATGAGGGATGGAGTGTTGAACACGCAATTTTAAAAGATTATGAATCGTCAGTGATAAATTCTTGAAAAATTATGTTCAACTTTTTGAAAAACATCATGTTAGAAGACTTCTCTTCCAACGCTAAGGATAAGCGCACTGAAACGTACACTTTCCTTTGTCGTTGGGTCCGAGTTGCAATCTGAGAGCGATTACAAGTCTTAAAGAATTATTAGAAATGACATGTTTTGAAAGCATTTGAAACTCTTGTTCGAACTTCATTTACACGCCCGTGTCGATGTTAATCAACATTTCTAGGTACGTAAATGTTATCGATTCCAAGAGACATGTCGAGAAGAATATTTTTGTGAAACATTTTTTGATTTTGTATTTTTCTTTTTGAAATTTTATATTTTTTTATTTTTTCTTTTTTCATAAATATGTACATGTCGATGTTTGATGGAATATCAAGCAGATTCATTCGTCAGAACCTCCAGTTCTGCTGGAGTCAAACATCTCATACCAATTCGTCTGACAAGATATTGAAACCTATCTTCGGGTAAGGCTTTAGTAAACATATCAGCTAACTGGTATTCAGTTCTGACAAAGTACAATTCGATTATACCATGTTTAACCAGTTCCTTGATAAAATGATATCGAGTATGAATATGCTTGGAACGGGAGTGCTGCATGGGATTGTATGAGATTGCTAAGGCTGATTGAGAGTCGCAGTACAACGGTATTTTGTTGTAGTTGAAGCCATAATCTTTAAGTTGTGTCCTCATCCACATTACTTGAGCACAACTTGCAGATAACGCGACATACTCAGCCTCTGCTCATGACATTATAGTGCAATCCTGCTTCTTTGACATCCAGCTGATTAACTTGTCACCTAGGAATTGTATACCTCCGGAAGTGCTTTTGCGAGTATCAATGCATCCGGCATGGTCGGCATCTGAAAAAAGCTGTTAGTTCGAAGCTAGAACCCTTCGGATACCAGAGTCCCATGTTAATGGTACCCTTTAAGTATCGAAAGATCCATTTAACCTCTTTAAGGTGTTTTTCAGTCGGTCTTGCTTGATATCTTGCACAATAACATACTGCTTGCACTATGTATGGTCTACTAGATGTCAGATACATGAGTGACCTGATATTACTATGGTAGTCAGTTTGGTCTACGGGTTTACCACTCAAGTCTACATCTAGTTTAGGTTTTGTAGCCATTGGTGTACCAATGCTTTATCCTTTTTCCATACCATGTTTTTAAGTATTTCTAAAGCGTACTTGGCCTGATTGATAAAGATACTGCATGGGGATTGGTGGATCTGAAGTCCTAAAAAGAATTTCATTCCCCCCATTAAGGACATCTCAAATCGACTGTGCATTAATTTTTCAAATCGTTTAGAAAATTTAGGGTTTGTTGACCCAAAAATAATGTCATCAACGTAAATTTTCACAAGTAGAATGTCCTCCCCGTATCTTATACGGGTCGAGTCAATGGTACCTTTAGTAAAACCTTTGGATATCAAGAAATTTAAGAGTTCATCATACTAGGCTCTTGGAGCTTGTTTTAATCCATATAGAGCTTTCCTTAGAAGGTAAACCTTTTCTGGATGATCAGGATTAACGAACCCGTCTGGTTGTGCAACATAAACCTCCTCCTTCAATGGACCATTAAGAAATGCCATTTTTACGTCCATTTGATAAATTGGAAAAGACTTGCGTGCAGCATATGCGACGAAAATCCGAACAGCTTCTAAGCGAGCAACTGGAGCAAATGATTCTTCGAAATCAATACCCTCTTCTTGAGCATAACCTTTAGCTACAAGTCATGCTTTGTTACGAATTACAGTTTGGTCTTCATCCTTTTAGTTTTTCCATAACCACTTTAGTTTGATTACGTTCTTGCCAAAGAGTTTGTCAATGAGTTCCCAGACTTGGAGTCTGTCAAACTGATGAAGCTCTTTCTGCATTGCTTCTATCCATGCAGAATCAGCCATTGCCTCCTTAATGGTTTTTGGTTTAACAATACTCACGGTGAGTGCGAACATACACATTTTAGGATCAGTTGCAAGTTGTCTTCTTGTTTGTGGTTCAACAATACTCACGGTGAGTGCGAATATTCATTGTAGGTAGTGTGTCTTGTTGAGTAGAATTATCGGTGGGAGAAGAAGACTTGTTGACATGTGAAGTACCCGCATTGAAAAATTCATCGTACAAAGGACCGAAAAGAAGATCCAACTCTTGTTGTGATGAAGCTGTTGTATCTGCTGAAGGGGAAACATTTTGTAGTTGAGGAACGGGGTTAGAGTTATCATAATCTGATGCCTTTTGTCGCTGAGGAACGAGGCCTGAAATGTCATTAGCAACATACATCTCAGACATCTCTTTGATCTCATCAAATTTAAGATGTATGGATTCAACTATTAATCTTGTTCTCTTGTTGTAAACAAGATATCCTTTGTCTAAGTGGAGTATCTCACCAAAATGCATGGATCCCCATTTTCTTTCATCTTATCTAAATTTTAACCATCTTTAGTTAGGTAAAAAGTGCAACAAAAAATGTGAAGGTGTTTAATTGAAGGTTTCTTGTCATTAATGATGTGATATGTCGTTTTCTTATGTGCCAGAATGATGATAGATCTGTTTTGAGTATAGCATGCGGTTGCAATTGCTTCATCTCAAAAGAACACAAGAAGTTTAGAAGCTGAGAGTATCGTTCGAACAACCTCAACAAGAGTACGGTTTCGTCTTTTGACAACGCCATTCTGTTCAGGTATTCGAGGAGTAGAAGTTTGATGCTCAATTCCTTTTTCTTTAAAGAATGCATTAAGTGTCTTGTTTAAGAACTCAGTGCCTCTGTCAGTTCGAACAGAAATTACTAGGGCTTGAAGATTACTTTGGATCATCGTGAGAAAATCTTTTAAAACTTATGGCGTTTCATCCTTGGAACGTAGAAAGATAGTCCAAGTATATCTTGAGTAGTCGTCTACAATTACTAGAATATATTTATTCCCATTTATGCTAGCAATCCGCATTGGACCGCATAACTCCATATGAAGCGAATTTAACCGTCCTTTTGAACTTGGAATAGTCTTTGTCTTGAATGAAATCTTTTTTACTTTACTCACTTCAAAAGAGGAACATAGTTGATCCTTTACGTATTTCAACTTTGGTAAACCAATCACGACATCTTTCTTTAAAAGCAAGTTGATGTAATCAAAGTTAAGATGAGAAAGTCTCCGATGCCATAACCATGCTTGAGTTGGTGAGGTTTTAGCCATGAGACAGATTAGAGTTGATGAAGTTGTTTCTTGAAGAGAAATTATATAGAGATTAGATCCACGATTACCGGTGAGTAAATCGTTTCCTTGAAGATCTCTAAGGAAACACGTAGATTTCCGAAAAGCAACCTCCAAATCCGCATCACAAAATTGACCAACCGAGAAGGGATTGTGATTGAGGCCTTCGACGTAATAAACCCTGTTGATCATGATATTTCCTTAAACCAAATCTCCATAACCAAAAATTAGAGCAAATTGATCATTGCCAAAACGAACACCAAATCTCCATAACAATAATTAGAGCAAAATTGTATCATTGCCAAAATTATAAACTGACGTGTACCCCCCCAGATGGTCGTTTCAACAAATTGTACAGAAATCTAATATTTTGCCTCCGTTCATGGTGTTTTGGATGCTTCTGGACCCCAGTCAACAATGAATTAGGTATGTGTTGTGATCAATCTGCAATGAGAATTAGAGTTACGATGGAATATTTGGAAAAATTGGACTCACCTCTAATTATTTGTTAATAGTTTACAAGACATTATGTTATCCTCAGATACTTATCTTATGGCCAATAAAACTAACTCTCTTTGTCACAAATTTCATTCCTAACTTCTATGGGAGCCCATTTCATTTTTGTCTTAGGAACCCATTTATATCCTGATGGGCATTGTTGTGCCATCCACCATTTCTATGCCTTACTAGTTTTCTCATATAGCATCCTATAGTAACTCTTGGAATTTGTAATAGTAAGGTATGATGCAACTGTTTTCTTACGGGGTGTTGCAAGAGGTTTGTTCGCTTGACTTTTAGGTTTTCTAGTACTAATAGGCACTATATTAGGCTTCTTAGTTCTAGCATTCACGTCCATTCATTGATTTATAAACACAAGCATCATTGATTTGAAATTATACAAACATTTTTTCCAAAATGTAGCACAAAAGCATTTACTTTCGATAGTAATAATAGTTCTGGATTTTTAAATTGTAATTACACGCAGTTACAAACTTTGTTTTGATTAGAATACTAGAGAAATACTATGGTGGTCTTCTACTTCAGTCTTCTTATACTTCACTTGATTAATGTTTGGAACGACCTTATCTTTCATTTGAGTGTTCCTAGTCTGTGGTCTGCTAACATTAATTCTGTGAGTTACTCCTGTAGATGTAGACATGTGAGGATTAGTATTCCTATAATTCTGAGGCAACTGTAGTGCTCTATTTTATGTGGTTCTAGATTTAATTTGATACATGCCTGGTTTAATCACATTTATGTTTCTTACAGCTTGCGTTGCTGTTTGAGGCAAATTATGTGAAGTGACTGGTTTTGATAAACCCTCTAACTCGTTAGTTTTTGGAACCGACTTTTTGTTTGAAAAAAATTTCCTCTCAAGAGAGTCTGAAAAAGGAGTCGGTTTTCCTAAAACTGATGGGTTTGGAATCCTTTGAGCATTAGGCTGTCGAACAACACATGGTTTATCAAACTTAGTTTCCACAGATTTTCCTTTGCATTTTTCAATGAGTTTCTTTAACTCACATATGGCAATGTTATTGTCTTGCAGTTGAGCTTTCAAATCTTGTATTTTGAGATATTGTTCACGTTCTTTTTGAAATATATTTGACGCTGTTACTTTGCAAACTGTGTCATTTTTTATTTGTTCTTAACATTGTTGTAAAGCGAGTTCAAGAGAAATCGAGTGTTTTTCTAATTTAGCAAAACTTCATAAAAGCTCAGTGTAAACCTCTTTACTAACAGATACAGTTTGTTTCGAAAGCTTTTGTGCAAGACAGTCACATTCTTTTACTTTATGAAGATATAAGCATTGCAATTCATTGTGCGCATCTAAATCAGATAACGAATGCAAATAAGAACACATAACATCATTAGACACACATTCTTGCAATAGCATATCATACATGTTTGAAAATTATGCTTTATTAGATTCAAGTTCGTCTACTTCTTTTTCAAGAGATTCAACGTACTTTAAATCAGCATGCATTTCTTGCTTAAGTTCATGAACAAATGTGAAACTATCATTTTGTGTTTTAAGGGCAAGAGGCATCAAACATGTCTTAATTATAATTTCCATATCATGAGCAGTTGGGGCACAAAAACGATCTTTTGAATGTTTCACCTAAGCTTGATCGACAAGTTCTCTAAGATGATTTATGTTGTTTTTCATAACATTATATGCTTGTCTACTTTTTCTTATTGACTTGGAAATAGGTAAGAAATCGATATTTTTGAAAATATTTGGTTTTGTTTTCACAAAAGATTTTCTCCACATTTTCTTCCTTACTTTATTTGCGTGTGATAACTATATTTGATATTCCTGGGTCGGGAGCTTAAAAAATTCATAAAGATTATTTAACTTTGTGTAATCATAGGGTTTCACTAAGTCTTTATTCAATTTTTCTCGACTCTCTCTTTCAAGAGTCAGTGTCTCTTCCCTATCGGGGACGCGACTGTTTACAGGATCAGATTGGTGATGTAGGATCTCATACAAACATGGTATCTCATATTAAGCCTTTTTGAGGCACATTGGATTAGCAAAGGTAGGTCTTCCATTAAATGTTGGGCATTTGGGTGCTAACATATGAATGGTCTGGGTTGATTGACTCCGTTTTTAAACAATTTCATTCAAAAAATTTAATTGCTTTTCCATTGAAATCATTTTGTCAATATCTTTTTCTTCCTTAAGTTTTAAATCCGTTATTACCTTTGTTTTATCCTTGACAAGACTTTCGTAATGTGACTTTGTTAAAAGACTATGTTTGACTA
Organism: Tanacetum coccineum; assembly: GCA_026074375.1. NCBI lineage: Eukaryota > Viridiplantae > Streptophyta > Magnoliopsida > Asterales > Asteraceae > Tanacetum > Tanacetum coccineum. Next base: position 18,570 of record BQNB010095118.1, read on the forward strand.
ACTCATCGTGTTTCTATTTGACAACTAAAATTTCATAGGCTTTAAGTTTTAAACCATCTTTTATGTCAATGTCTTTTTGAGCTAATGGTCCTAGAGTTTCATTTAACTTATGTTCAAGTTTCTCATAGTCAACAGTACGGTCATTAAAGGTTTTGTACTTCTCAAGCTCAATCTGTTTGTTTTGAAGTGCAACTAGATAACTATCCCGAATAAGATTAGATTCCTCTAGAGTTTTACTAGTTTCCGCAAGAATAGATTTCCACTCAGTCAATTCATGAGCAAGTGTTGTGTTTGCTTTCTTTAATTTCTTTTGAATATTTTTATCTTCATCGACATCAAGTTTTAAATTTGCAATTAAATTAGCAAGCGCAACACGCTTATCATCACATTCTACATCATTTTGGTCATTCTTAATATCATTATCACACATATCCGGTGAATCAGGAATGACATTCCTATCACCCGTTTCCACTACACATGTGTTACTAATGGATTCTGATTGATCAGAATGTTGTATTTCATTGGCAAACACATTATATCCAGTATCGTATTGTACTTGTTCCAATGGCTTAGAATCCATGCATGAGTCAGTTGTAGGAACCTCCTAGATCTTTGCCATATAACTGTAATGTGCTTGTAAGAGAATAAACAACCAACATCCTTTTCCATGGTGGAAAAGGGTTTATATACCCATACACAATACATATGGCGTGTAGGGCTTTGACATGGACCAGGCTTGGGATTTGCTTAGGATTAAACCCGCAACACATACAATATTAGCTTACTAAACAAGCCCGGTTTCTTTTCTAGCCTATTACAACGTTACATAATTGAATAACTGAGACCTAATATTCTTAATGAACGAACTTCCTTGTTCGACTCAATATTTTGAGGCTAACAATCTCTCCCAAAGTGAGTTTATTGTGACACTCCTTCGTTTTGGCCTACCGTCGGGGCTCAAATTTTTTTTAATTAACCAGTGCATCAGTTCCTTTTTCTTTTTTTATTTTATTGCATTTCTTGCACCAATATAATGATTGTTTATATTATATATATATATATATATATATATATTTGAAATTAATATATATATTTATTTATAGATATATATTTGATTATTTATATTTATATATATATATATATATATATATATATATATATTTCCCCATACTTACAAGTGTAAATGTATCGGTTAAATATAACTTCGTCAATTTTCCTTTTGCGCAAAAAATTATGTGTAACAAATAGATATGAGAATTCAAAGTATAAAAAATGTTTTGTTTGAACAACGGCTTTATATAAAACTAGCAAAAGATAGAACAAAAAAATAATTACAGAGAAGAAACATTAGCTATGTGATTATCTAACCATCCTATCCAACTAAATCGCAACTTATGATTTCTAGATAAAATCTAACAGAATGATTGATATACAGTAGAATCCTATAGAATCGACTTTTTAGGTTCAGAATCAGAAAAATCAAATCATTATGAAAATTTCATACAAAACACATCAACGTAGCCACCACCCTTTCAAGAATGAATCTAGTCGTCTTCGTTACCTGGCAAACATCTACCCACGAAAACCATTCCGTAGTGCTAGGCATAACCTGGATATCTAAATCGTACCATTTAGCCAATAAAATCCAAAGATCATGTGCCATCCCGTAAGAGAAAAAGAGATGATCAATGTGATGAGGTGTCATTTTATACACTTTTTCGATGTCAATTAACCCCTAAAATCATGCAAATATGCTGATAACATCAAATATTTGAGTCATCATATTCAGCATTACGGCGTAACATAGCTAATTAGTTATGTCGTAACATATTTTATGCCTACAACATGAAAAGCCCCGTCATCACTTTACAACGTAACACTCAACAAGGTTACGCCGTAACAAATTCGTAATCTATAAATAGAGGCCTCATTCAGCCACTTTATCATCATCTATTCCACCAGAGATCCAAGGGGTGACCAGTGCCTCAAAAGCTCGAAAATTCCACCAGAAGTCTAAGGGAGATCACACTTATATTACTTTTGTATTTAATCATTCATAAACCACATCTGTAAGAATTATGAGTTTTCAATCTATGATTACCTTTATTAGTTCTTGCTTTGTTGTTGCCATGAGCGGCTAAGCACTTCAAGTGCTGGCCTAGTTATGAATTTACTATCGTCATAATGTTTCTTTCCTTTTAAATCAAGGTTTCGTTGGATATCCTTTTGACTATCATGTAACCATGGGTTTTAGTAGTATTGCGGGTGGTTTAGACCCTATTAGTCCTGTTATTAGATTTCCCATTGAACGTGGGATTAATAGTGGTACTAGGATAGGTTTTAAACCCTAACACTAGTGTAGGAACTAATCTTGTTACCGCCTCTATCACTTAATATACTTAAAAAGCATAGGAACTCTTACAGAGAGGGTTAATAATCTATTTAGGTTATTAAACTAGTTCTTATGATAGTTAAGATTAATCACTATGACCTGGTTGCCCTACCTTCGTAACCTTCGGGGGATTCGAGATCGCAAGAATTATAGGGCAGTCTAAATATATCTATTCAGGTCTGTCGACTTTAGAAACCACTAATGAAACCATGGTATAACATTGCACAGGAAAACATAAGTTATGATGGTAGTAATGAATTAGCTAGGCTAGCACGTTTTTCTCCTTGACTGCTTCTATCAATTTACTTTCTCGCAATTTACTTTCCTGTTATCTTACAAATCAATCTTAAACTATTTTTAATACGTGACAATTCAAATTAAAACTAATTAAAACTTAGCTCTTGGGACGACCTTGGATTTACCATCTCTACACTACTCACGATCGGGTTCTCTACCTATTAGTGCGTTTTTCAGGTGAATAGAGTTTTATAAATTTAAAACTTGATAAATAAATATTTAAAATAAAATATGCATCAAGTTTTTGGCGCCGCTGCCGGGGAGCTAAAAATTAGTATTAATTTGATTTCTTGTAATTTTTGTTTTAATCTCTTTTACTTATGAGAACTAGAATTAGTAACTACAGGATGGCCGCTCCGTTCGCCAATCCTGAAAGACAGTTTCAGGCTAGAAGAGACACTTCGCCTACTCCAATCCACAACATCTATACTTTTTATGAATCTGAGTGGAATAGTATCTTAATCTTAACAACACCCGCAACAGAAAGAACAACCCCGAGAAAACTACATTTGAAATCAAAGGACAATTTTTAAGAAAGTTACATAAAATTACCTTCTCAGGATGCTCAACTGAGAATGCAATCAAGCATATCAGAAAAATACTTGAAGTTGCTAGTCTGTTCAACATAAATGATTCCACTCTCTTGCAAGTATTCCCTCTAACACTTATTGGGGTAGCCAAAAGATGGTTCGACAAAACATCTCCTAGACACGCAAAGAATTGGGACGAATTAAAACAAAACTTCATCCGAAGATTTTGTCCACCTGATATGATACTTGAACAATTAGGAGAAATCTATAATTTTAAGCAAGAAGATGAAGAATCATTATTTCACAATTGGGAAAGATATAACGACCTCCTTTTTAAATGCCCATTTTACGATCTTAACGATCATCAAAAGTTAAGTACCTTTTATAACGGGCTAAAGGGTCAGAATCGACGAATTGTTGATTCTAATGGTCTTATTCTTGGGCTTACAGCTTCGGAAGCATTAAGATCAATTCAAGAATTGGCTGATCACTCCCATAAATGGCACAATGAGGAAGGCAAAAATACACCTCTCCCTTTAGTATTATTGCCAAAAAACTCAAAGCCCTAAACCATGAAATGGATGAGCTTAGAGTAGATGTTCGTAAAATTAATACAAACGATGGAATGAGAAGCCTCCATAAAGAAATCAAAAGTATAAGGACTAGTGAGATCAGTTACAACTCTCTCCTAAATGAAACATTCACTCACCCAACCTCAAGGACACATTTTAACACTATCTGAAGGAATCTTGCAAAAGGCAAGATGTTTTGAGTGAATGAATGAAGAAATTTATGATAAATACTAAGATGAACTTCAAGGATCATGATTCTTTAATAAAGAGACTTGAGTAAAATATAAATCACCTTGTTCAGTTAATCTCTACACATTCCTTACTAACAAAGAATGTACTACTAAACTTAAACCTGCTAGCAAAAAACCTACCTTAAAGGTTGAGACTTTCATAGAAAAGGTAAAAAGACACATTCCTAATGAAAATAGTGAGGGGAAAACAATCTATAACACATCAGTAATTACAAAGCATAAAAATTGGTATCTCATGAAATAGAGATCGAGGAAGTATCCATGGTTAAATTCAACGCTAGATGCTCTATTGCCCTTCAAAATGAACTTCCACCTAAAGAAAAAGACCTAGGAAGTTTCATTCTACCTTGCGCTATTGGCATCACCACACTAAGCAATGCATTAGCCAACCTGGGGGCAAGCATCAGCATTATGTCGTTTTCCTTGTTTAAGCGACTGGGACTTGGGAACCCCAAACCAATCAATATAGTTATAGAAATGGCTGATAGGTCCATGCAATCACCGATGGGAATAGTCGAAAATGTGCTGGTAAAAATTAATAAATTTATATTTCCTGTCAATTTTATCATTCTTGATATAATTAAGGATAATAAAGTCCTAATAATCCTAGGAAGACCTATGCTTGCCACTACTCACGCCAGGATTGACGTTTTCGGTAAAAAGAAATCGCTAGAAGTAGGAACTGAACAAATTACTTTCGACATCAATAAAAAGAATTATTATTGTAGATGAGTCATCCTAATCAGCGTTATGGCGTAACATGGCTAATTAGTTAAGCCATAACATATTTTATGCCTACAACATGGAAAGCCTCGTCAGCCCTTTACAACGTAACACTCTACAAGGTTACGCCGTAACAAATTCATAATCTATAAATAGAGGCCTCATTCAGCCACTTTATCATCATCTATTCCACCAGAAATTCAAGGGGTGACCAAGGCCTCAAAAGCTCAAAGAATTCCACCAAAAGTCCAACGGAGATCACACTTACATTACTTTTGTATTTAATCGTTCATAAACCGCATATGTAAGAATTATGAGTTTTCAATCTATGATTACCTTTATTAATTCTTGCTTTGTTGTTGCCATGAGCGCCTAAGCACTTCAAGTGATGGCCTAGTTATGAATTTACTATCATCATAATGTTTGTTTCCTATTAAATCAAGGTTTTGTTGGATATCCTTTTAACTATCGTGTAACCTGGGTTTTTGTAGTATTGTGGGTGGTTTAGACCATGTTAGTCTTGTTATTAGATTACCCATTAAATGTGGGATTAATAGTGGTACTAGGATAGGTTTTAAACCCTATCCCTAGTGTAGGAACTAATCATGTTACCGCCTCTATCACCTAATATACTTAAAAAGCACAGGAACTCTTTCAAAGAGGGTTAATAATCTATTTTGGTTATCAGACTAGTTCTTAGGATAGTTGGGATTAATCACTATGACCTGGTTGCCCTACCTTCATAACCTTCGAGGGATTCGGGATCGCAGGAATTATAGGGCAGACTAAATATTTCTATTCAGGTCTGTCGACTTTAGAAACCACTAATGAAACCATGGTATAACATTGCACAGGAAAACATAAGTTATAACGGTAGTAATGAATTAGCTAGGCTAGCACGTTTATCTCCCTAACTACTTCTATAAATTTACTTTCTCGCAATATACTTTCTTGTTATCTTACAAATCAATCTTAAACTATTTTCAATACGTAAAAATTCAAATTCAAATTAATTAAAACTTAGCTCTTGGGACGACCTCAGATTTACCATCTCTACACTACCCACAATCGGGTTCTCTGCCCGTTAGTGTATTTTTCAGGTGAATCGAGTTTTATAAATTTAAAACTTTATAAATAAATATTTAAAATTAAATACGCATCATATGCTATATTATTGCACTAAATCCTTTCCTTTTGTGTAATTAGCATTTGGGAAGCTGATAAGTGCTTAATTACACATATCTTTTACCTCTAAAAACGAGCTTAAATGACCAAAAACAGACAAAAACTGCCAAATATATGTTTGTTTTGCATTTGTATTGTGCAGGAAGTGGATATCATCAAAAAGACAGAAAACCAAGCCAAAATGACAAAACTGAGCATGGAATGGAAAAGACTGTGCAAAATCAAGGCCAAAGTCCAAAAATGCCAAAGTCAGAGTCAATACTGATGCTAATAGCTCTAAGTCAAAACCGGTAGCCGGAACTGAAAGAATACTATTGATCTCGCGCACAATCTTATCTCACGTGTGTGTTTAGAATGGGGCGGGAAAGCCAATAGGGTATTTACAAGATGTGAAGACCAAATGGTCGTTATATAGGCCTCAATATTTACAACAGCCCATTTGTGTTGACTTGACAATGATGTGAACGCGCACGCGCGCTGCTCACGCGCGCACACATAATCCTAGCCAGTTCAGCCAATCTCAAGCCATTGTAACACAAAACCCAATCCAGAACCTTATTGGGCTTGAAAAGCCCAATAACAAACCTGTACCTTATTGGGCCAGACACACGTAATGGGCCAATACAAGCCTCACACCTAATTGGGACCAAAAACCCCAACCAGGGGCCCATTACATCCAAGCAACAAAAGCCCAAACTCCTTTTTTTTATAAAATTTTAGGGGCTTAAATTGCAACAATTTTTTGAAAGTTATTTTATAAAAGAAAGTGGTAAACAAAAGAAGGACTAAAATGGCCAAGAAATTGCAATTTTCCAAAAATCCTTTTAGTTATAAAACGCAGGGACCAGTTTTGCAATTCCCCTAAACCTTCTTTGTTTTCTTTTCATAAAACAGAGGGGCCATTTGTGTTACTTTCTAAACTTTGTTATAACTAAAACCCGGCTCAAAAGAAATGAAAAAAGAGAGAAAGATAGAGGGCCATTCTTGCCTCTTCCCCGAAGATCCCTTTTAAACCTTCGACCCACTGTGTACCTTAACCAGCCTTCGCGCCAAAACCATACAACCCCTTCCCACGGTTTACAGCTCACCCCATCCCCTCATAGTACACTCCCCATTAAAACTACACCCTTTCCCACCTCCCACTAGCAATTGAGACCTGCCATGTTGGCAATCCCTGAACATATGATACATCGATGGCTGAGATTGTGTATAAAGTAGCACAAAGTGATCCAAGGGTCAAAAGAGTGTGCAAGGGTTCCTACTCTCTCAACTAGCACAAGTGAAGCACCAAAGACAGACTTGGGACTTATATAAAAGAAGAGAGACCAAGCCGAAGCAATACACCATTTTTTTTATCTTGTTTTTTACCTTTCTTAGTTTAAATTTTGCTTAAGTTTGCTTTAAATATTATTGTACTCAGTTCTTTTTA
>BQNB010095119.1:0-25948 GCA_026074375.1 Tanacetum coccineum
AACTTCCTTATTCTTGCAGTTATCATAGCCACCTACCATCGAATGTCAATTTCTTCCATAGCATCTTCATCAATTTGCAGCAGGTCTTCATCATCATGAGTTGTAGGCATAGATGCTTGTTGAGAAAAGAAAGAACATATGATTTCATCTGAGTGAGAATCATAGTTAGGAGCAGTTTTCACCTTGCTTGAGGTAGCCTGAGTATATCCTTTTGAGATATTATCTGGGTCAGCAGTACTTTGTTTCAAAGTACTGCCCTTGACTTCAGTGGACAGAAAAGCAATGTTTTGTGAACTTGAAGTTGAAACACCCTTCAATTCATGCTCATACACCTTCAAGTTGTTGTAGAGATCATCAAACTCCAATTCATCCAATCCAGGTTGTCCCCGAATCATTGTAGCAACTACATGCCACACAGATGGTAGGCTTCTTAGAAACTTCAAGTTAGCATCTTCTTGGGACACTTTAGCATCATATAATTCAAGCATGCTAAGAATATGCTGAAACCTTTCGTATGCTGAATCTAGCTCTTCCCTAGATCCGATAGTAAATGTCTCGAATTGTTGTTTCAAAAGATTCTTTTGCATCTTCTTTGATGCTTCGTTTCCTCCAAATCTTGCTTTTATGGCTAACCATAAAGTTCTTGCATCTACAGCATCATGAAAACTGAGAAGATGTCTATCAGGTATTGCAGAAAGCAATATGTTAAGAGCTTTCTCATTGTTTCTTCTTGCGTTAGCAGCAAGCGAAGTCTTTGGTGCAGACGAGGATGCAGGATCAGTTGTTGCTTGGTCTCCATTGGTGATTATATCCCACAGTATATGATCAGTGATGGCAATATACTGTCGCATCTTCATAGACCAAAGATCATATTCACCCTTCTTGATCATTGGGATTCTTAGTGCAGTGACTGACGAGGTGGGAGGGATTGGTTCAGCTTCAGACATCTTTTTGGAGTTTGGAACGATTTCGAATGATAAAAGTTCTTCTTGATCAGAGTCTCTACACAGGCTCTGATACCACTTGTAGGATCGTTATACCTTAGTATAATAAGCCTTTAACCTGTAAAGGATGTTACCTCCTTGAATAAATCCAAGTTAGTAGCAATGAAACACTGATATAATACTGTTAACTATGCGGAAACTAGTTAACAATATCAAGAAGAACACACAATAGTTTCTCAAACGATTTCTATTATAAACCTTTTGAATCTGCCTAAGTTGCAGATCCCTAAATACAATACTAATAATTCGTGTGTTTTCGTATATCTCTAAAGCCTTCCTAGGGATCCTTTTATAGACATAAGGATAACCACTAGTAGGTGTACAGTCCCTGACTAACACAAATACTAATTGATACTTATCACTAAAATAACTGTTACAAGATAAATACTAACATAACCGTTTAATCTTTATAGTTCCTATAATAACGACAGTACTTTGACTTTTCACTTCTAGGCAGACAGTACTTCGATCTTTCATTTAGCAGTACTTTGACTTTTACGTGGCAGAACTTTGACCTTCACACTTGTAAGTCCTAACATTTGCTAACACAGTTTCTAAGATATCTACCTCCTAAAAGTACTTGACTCATAAAGAGCTTGTTCGCCATACAGTAACATCGACGAGCTTTTGGACACTCCTCAGATACATCAATCTTATTATAATACATGTCTATAGTAAACAATTTTCCCCTTTTTGATGTTTTGGCAACATAGAAGCAAACAAAGATTCAAGGAACACTTACAAATCAAGAAGAGCAAGTAGCAAAAACACTAGATCTATACCCACAAACTATAGATCTATAAAAACCCCAAATAATCTTGAAAACCCTAACTTTATAATTCTTGAAATCTTTGAAAAATAACCAACCAACACTTGGATCTACCTTAGATAACCTTAGAAGTGAACTTAGAATACTTGGATCTTGCTAGAAATCAAAAGTTATGGATGTGTTTGTGTGTTGTAGGTGTGCCGTGAGCTAGGCAAGGGAAAAGGGAAGAAAATTTTGTTTGTTGCTTGAAGAAATGAAGTGGGAACCCTAAGTGTGGTATAACATGGTATTTATAGGACCATGGCTAGGGTTTTGGTGTGTTTTGGACTAGTGAGTGACCCACAAGTGACCAACACACACCAAGGGTGTGTGTGGTCTTTGGTTCGGCCGAATAGGGCTCACAAGGACCAAGATGGTTCAATTTTTCTAGCCAAGGTTCAAGTGATATGATCATGGTTCAAAATTTGCTAGTCAAAGTTGTAAGAGTGTGTAAGTAAACACATGGTCTTAACAACATGAGAAATGGTGCATGAGAATGACATTCTCATGTGTCACTATCTTGTGTAAGCATGAGCACATGCATGGGATTTCAAGAAAGATGCTTGTTGATTTAATTTTGAGCATGCACATGTATAAATTTTCGTGGGTTTTGGGTATAGGAGGAGGGGTGAACGAAATTTTTAAGCTTAGGGTATAATATTAACGATAACTTGAGTTTACACGAAAAGATTTTGAGTTTCCGGGGTTCCGTTTGGTCAAAAACGCGAAAAACGTAATTTAAAGAATAAAACCCTAAAATTAATATCGGAAGTGATTAAAATCACGAAACACTCAGGAAAGCTAATATAACACATATAATGCCTAAATAACTTTTTAACCAATCCGGAACGCGTCCGATGACGTTTCTTAGTTTTTACGCAGTTTAGTTCCTCGGTAAACTGTCAGATTTAAACGTAACGTATAAAATTTAAAGTAGATGACCGAAATGGGTCGGAATACTAACCGGGAATTTACAGGGTGTGACAAAAACAATGAAGTTTAAAAGAGTTCAAGAAAGTGCAAGAAATGATATTGAAAGAGCTTTTGGTGTCCTATAAGGTCGGTGGGGAATTATACAACAACCCGCACAATCATATCACATGAATACGATTAGAAGAATCATGTATTGTTGCATGATATTGGAAGATCAAAAATTCGATATTAGTGAATATTGGCATATGTACGCTTCTCCAGAGAGCAATATTCAACGTACTTGGGTCGAACGATGCGAAAGAAAACGAAGGAGAAACAAAGAACTCCGGGATAGGAGAGTTCACGAAGACTTTCGACACAATATTGTCGAACATTTGTGGAACCATAATAAGGAAATTTAAATGTATGTATTTTTTTTATTTAAGTTTATGTACTTTTTTTAATTTAAGTTTATGTACTTTTTTTAAGTTTATGTAATGTTTTTTTTATTAATGAAATTTAAATTTTAAGTTTATAAGGTTTTTTTTATATATAAATGAAAAAAATAAAAATGGGAAAAGTGGGGTCCCCATAACACTTAAAATTGTGATGTTAACTAGGGAGGGTGTTTTTGATGTTATGAGAAAAAATTGGTGATGTGGCATTACTTTTCTCCACGGCTTGAGCCATGTCACGAGACCACACCTAGTGCTCTTATATAGACAGAAAAGACCCAAGATGATCACCTAGCCAATGCCTTTCCAGCTAAAATCAATTGTAAGTTGCTCAATGTAACTTTATATGCGACCTATGGGTGGCTATGGGACTACATTTTAGCCATGGCTTTCGAGAAATATCCTTATCTGATCACTTGTTATCTCTATATTCAGTCCTTACGAGCATCCCTCTTTCACATTTGGTGGGCCATGCTTCTTCAGGTTACTGTGTGCCCCTCCCTTTTGATTACCTTCTGTAATTTTAGCAACTTCTGGATGAGTTAAACACAGTTCACTTTGTCAGCTTACTAAATTATAGAATTTGAACTTGATCAAATGTTATATTTTAAGTCTTTAACCCAACCATCCCAATCAAGTTGAAGTTTGGTACTTGTAACAGATTTCATATATTTTACCAAAACTAACGATATTCTAATATCCCTTATCTGTCTATAATTCAGTTCTCTACCAATGATGTTAAAAGGTCAAACTGCGACTGTCCCAAAGTGGCTACATCAAAATTTGATTTGTAACTGTAAGTATCTTTTAAGCCTTTAGCAAGGGTGCTCACCCAATACTAATATCTAACACACAGGCTACACTATCATGTCGAACTTCCTTCTATTGTTGAGAGAAGGGAAAGAAGGCATGGGCAACGAAGGTCCAGGCCTTCTTCTTGCCCGAAAGAACACACCATCAATAGCTAGCTGAATTAATGAGTGTGCTACTACACTATAATGGCTGTTATCATTTTATAAATGATGCGTTTTATAAGATTCATTTACCTTGATACTGCGAACATCCTATGTCTAGCACCAATTTGAATGCTCGTCATCATTCAGCAACATTTAGAAATTTAGAAACATATTAAGATGCTACACATTATACTTAGTTTTATAGAATAGGACAATAGGCACTTTTTATTCAAAGTTTTAAAAGAAGTTAGTTTTAATTATTTCCTGTGAAGAAAATAAACAATGAATTACACATTATAATATTATTCTCATTCCCCAGCAAAACACTGTCGTTTTACGAGTTTAATTTGGGCTCCCACTTTGGGCCGGCCAGCTGTTTTTTTTTTCTAAATTTTCTTTGGCACAAATTAGGGGTGGAAAAATATTACAAAAATTACCGATTTATTCAGATAAAAAATACCTGCGGAGACATCTTCGATACCTAATAACTTTACAATAATTGACAGGGTCACAAACATACAACTCTAGATTACATTAAACGGTGCCATAGCCCATATAAAAAAACAAACTATTAAACATGTGACCGAAAAAATAAATTCGCAAAAAAAATAATAATGACATCGAAAAAATAAATTGGCACAAAATACAATTAAAAAAGCCATGCAGTAACCCGTGATTATCATTTAAAGCACACGTAATCTCATAAAATTATATTTAAAAAACAAAACCCGTATAGCAAAAAAAAAAACCTTTAAACATGAGGCCTAACACATAAGCGGATATAAGAAAAAAACAAACTATTAAACATGAGACCGAAAAAATAAATCCGCACAAAATAAAAAAAATGCCTCGCAACAACACATTAAATTCGTAAGCACAAAGTAGGAGGAAAAAAATTATTACAAAATTACTGATTTATTCAGATAAAAAAATACCCGCGAAAAAACATGAGGCCCAACACATAAGCCCATATAAAAAAAGAAACCTTTAAACATGCAGCCCAACACATAAGCCCATATAAGAAAAAAAAACAAACTATTAAACATAAGACCGAAAAAATAAACCCGCACACAATTAAAAAAAACTAATGCCCGCAACAACGCGCGAAAAATTAACGTCCCGCGGCAACGCGCGCGTAATCCTGCTTGTTTATCACATATCAATAAAATCTTTAAAACTTAGTGTTATCCCACAATATAATCCAAACACAACAAATAAGCAAACTCAAATAAGCCCTAAATGAGCCGGAAATAAAGAAAGAAGAAAAGAGAGATGAAAAGAACTTGGAATGTTATATTAGAGAGAGAAAGTGGTGAGTTACAAGTGAGACAAATGCAACCAACACCCTCTCCATGTGTGGAGAGGGTTCTATTTATACCCTTGAGCCATAAGTGGCATGTGGGCTTTCTAACTTGGACCGGGCTTGGCTTATCTTGGGCTTTGAGCCCGAAACATGGACAAAATTAGATTACAATCCAAGCCCATTTAACCCGACTAGCCTATTACTTAACAAGACTAATAAGACTTTATAAGACCGATAACATTCTTTTTTGACTTAATATAATTAAGGCTAACAATCTCCCTCAATGTTGAGGTCTCTTTCTTCAAACTCCTTCGTACCACCGATAACATTCTTGTAGGAGTTTGCTTTGTTTTATCATTGTCTTCCTTGACATTGAAGATATGACTTTTGACGTTTATGCTTTGCCTTGTTTTGGTCTTGTCTTGTTTGTAATGGCTTTGTTCATTCATGCTTTGTGATCTTTATCTTGGAGCTTTATCTTTTTGACTTTGAGTTTCTTGAGATCATTAGCTTGCATCATCTCCTTGAACTGAAATCACCGTGAATTGACTTCCTTGATCATCTTGTGCTCTTGACCAACATGCTCATACTTGTTACATTCTTGTTTGACATATATTATCACAGGTCTAACAATCTTCCCAAAATACGATTCTTTAATTGACTTTGAGGCTCTTTGATGATGGGGACGTTAGATCACCTATCATGATGTTGAACAATGTTGACTTTGTAAAGCTTGAGTATGCGCATGTGGATTATGAATCCTACTTCGCTGGATATAGAGCTAGCAACACCCGTAGCTAAACCTAAATAAGAAACAAGTTACAATAAAAGATAATATGGGTTATTGTCAATTCATCTTGACCCTTCGCTTGCATTAACCTCACGGATTTCCGTTTTATAGTATAAATACTATACCTGTGATCAGGTAGATTCAAAGAATCTCCTTGATAGGGTTTCCAACTCAAAGCGTAGGATCTTATAACACAGATGTATTAGATTCACCATGCTTGCTTGTTTTCATTATCGGAACGTCTCAAAGCAGACAACACGGTAAGAGTGAATCAGATAGTTACTATCCTTACGATTAGGCGTCAATTCATTTACTAGACCAAATATGATATCAAGATTATCACAATGCTTGATTCCAAGAAAACCTTGCAGTCACCGACCAAAGCTTGTTTGATGTTGGCTCAAGCAGGATTTCCATCTTCACTATAAATACTTAAGTATCACTCGGATGTTCTGCAAGAATCACATGAATAAAGCGTAGTGGACTCTTTGGTTACACCTGTGAACTATAAGGTGTTCATAAGAGTATGTTTGACATTGGTGTCCAAATGATATTTATAATTTGATCTTCTTTCTTGGCTCTATGACTCGATTATTGTGCACTTTGGCTTTTGTAATCAGAGGCTGGAGCAGACTGCCACCTATTCAATATTAACAATCTCAGAGTAAGATGTTAATAGATAACGTGTGTATCTCCGTGACAAATGAGACCACAGTTTCATTTGCAGAGCAAACCCGAATGGCATGGGAAAGGGTAGTGCAATGCATCACTCACTGGGTCATGATACTTTCTTTTCTTCAATATCAACAATCATCATTGTTTGTGATTTTGATAGATTATGTATTGACCCGGTTTCTGCCTAAGGTGTAAGGAGGGCTTCTTTCTTTTCACCCTTTATCCATACATTTCTTTTTCATTCTTCAACCCCTTCAATGCTTACCAAGACGTCATTACTAACACCTTGTTGTGATTGTTCCAGTGTTAGCTCAATCTTAGTCGGTATTTTTCCCTTATACACATTCTTCTCCATTCATACCTAAGGACTGCTATTTCTAACTATGGAGTGTCCTTGGGTAGATCCCTCCGGTTCTGGTTGGATCGTAGGACTTATACCTAACCTAACCACCTTATGACTTCAGAATCGTCGTGAAATTAATAGGTTGTTGGGTATGAGATCGAACCATAAAACCATTTTCTGACATTGTTATTTTCAAATACTTCCCCTACACATGTGCTTCGAGATTCGAAATTGTTTAGCACATGAAGGAAAGAGTTGCACTTAGAGTCTTAAAGCTCACATTCGTCTATAACATATTTTAATCACATTTCTCCTCTTATTTTAAATAATAAAACACTTAGTATTTGAAATACCAATTGATTAAAATTTGACATGAAAAATTCCATGGGGAGAAAAATTATACCACGATATCGCATGAATTCAATTTTCGGATTGCTCCCCTTCAACAGTATATGTGGGATACCAATATTTATTAAAACTTGACAATGGAATGAAAATTGATATGACACTACAAAATGTTAAAGACGGAGTGAGATGCCTTAGTGAACAATGTATATTATTAATTGACATTAAGTTTCCACATTTTAATTTCACAAAATGTGTTTGGATACATAAAATAGATATTTATGAAATGTACCCAACACATTAAAAGGATTTGTTTTAAAAAGCTCCCCCTCAGAAATTGATTCACATACAATGACATTTTACGTACTACAATTCTTTTAAAACTTATTCGAGGAAGGGAGTGTTGACACACAATTTTAACAAATACCACTTTTTATGGAAAAATACCACAAATTATATTGTATACAATTTTGACATTGAAAGTTCTTTTTGAAAAATTGTGTTCAACGATTTTAAAAACACATGATAGAAGACTTCTCTTCTATTTTTAGAGTAAGCGCACTGAAGCGTACACTTCCTTAACAATCGGGACCCGATTTTGCACTGAAATTACATAAGACCTCAGAGAAAAAAAATTAGAAATGACATGTTTTGAAAGCATTTGAAACTCTTGCTCGAACTTCATTTACACGCCCGTGTTGATGTTAATCAACATTTCTAGGTACGTAAATGTTATCGATTCCAAGAGACATGTCGAGAAGATTCTTTTTGGTATTTTTTGAAATTTTTCTGATTTTATATTTTGTTTTTATAGATTTTATATTTTTATATTTTCTTTTTGTTGGTTTTATATTTTTGTATTTTCTTTTTTTTCAAAAATATTTATAAATCAAAATAAAGAGAAATCAAAAATATTTACAAATCGAAGTTTCCATTAGCAGTGACAGTTGTAGCTAGAGTTGAAGTGGATGAAGTTGAATCAGGTTGTTGTTGACGTTTATTTGATGCATCAGTAGTAGTGACAGCGGAAGACTTTAAAACAACTTGATTTTCTCCATTGAAATATTCGTCAAACAAAGGACCGAATAGCAAATCCAGCTCATTTGACGTTGTTACTGTCTCAGCTGCTTGATGAACATTTTCTTGACTTTGGGGATCGGGACTTAAACTTTCTTGTTCAAGTACCGTAGACGAACATTGTGGAACGAGGTCAGAACTGACGTGATCTGACGCCATATGAGGCAATTCGTCAAAGTTAACATGAATGGTTTCAACTATTATTCTTGTTCTCTTGTTAAATACCCTGTAAGCCTTTGACTGAGTAGAATACCCAACAAAAATACATGCATCACCTTTTTCCTGCATTTTATCAAGATTTTCACCATCTCTGACGATGTAGCAAAGAGAACCAAAGATGTGAAAGAACTTAACTGACGGTTTCTGGGCATTGATGATATGGTAAGGTGTTTTCTTATGTCGAGGAATTACAAGTGAACGGTTTTGAGTAAAACATATTGTTGCAATTGCTTCAGCCCAGAAGAACAAAGGAATTAAATATTCCTTATGCAAAGTGATGGAATGTTTAATTCCTTAGTATAAGGAATGTTTAAGATTCCATCACTTCCAATTCCATCCGTATTTCAACCAAACACGATTTGGAATTTGAATCTAATTCCAATTCCTTAAGAATCCTTGAACCAAACGGGCCCTTAAACCTATCTTTCGATAAAGCTTTAGTAAACAAGTCAGCTAACTGGTATTCAGTTCCGACAAAGAATAATTCAACAATACCCTTTTCAACCTGTTCCTTTATGAAGTGATATCTGACATCGATGTGCTTGGTACGGGAATGTTGGACTGGATTGCACGAGATGGCTATGGCTGCCTTTGAGTCACAATACATAGGTATTTTATCAAAGTGGAATCCATAATCTGTGAGTTGAGTTCTCAACCATAGAACTTGTGCGCAGCACGCAGATAAAGACACATACTCGGCTTCTGCTTAAGACATTGAGGTACAGTCCTGCTTTTTGGATGACCAGCTGACTAAGTTATCACCACCTAGAAATTGTATGCCACCAGATGTACTCTTACGTGAATCGAGACAACCCGCGTGATCCGAATCTGAAAAAGCAGTTAGTTTGAAACCGGTGTCCTTCGGATACCAGAGACCCATGTTAATGGAGTCTTTAAGGTACCGAAAGATCCGCTTAACCGCGGTGAGATGTTTCTCAGTCGGTTTCGCTTGATAGCGAGCATAATAACATGTTGCATGTACAATATCTGGTCTACTTGTTGTTAGGTACATGAGTGCTCCGACCATACTATATATTTCGTTGGTCGACGGAGTACCACTCAGTCAGCATCAGGTGTTTTATTGCATTGGTGTACCAATGCTATCACATGAGGTCATACCATGCTTTTTAAGTATCTCTTGAGCATACTTAGCTTTGTTTATAAAGATACCACGAGGGGATTGGTGGATTTGAATTCCTAAAAAGAATTTTAGCTCCCCCATCATAGACATATCAAACTTGTTGTGCATTAGTTTTTCAAATCGTTTTGAAAGTTTTGGGTTCGTAGAACCAAAAATAATGTCATCAACGTAAATTTGCACAAGCAATATGTCTTCCCCATGTTTAGTTATGAACAGAGTTGGATCAATAGAACCTTTTGAGAATCCTTTGGATACCAGGAAATTGGAGAGTTCATCATACCACGCTCTTGGTGCTTGTTTGAGACCATATAATGTTTTCTTGAGACGGTAAACTTGGTCAAGATGATACGGGTCAACAAATCCATCTGGTTTGACGTCCATCTGGTATACGGTAAATGATTCGTGTGCAGCGTACGCAATGAACAACCGGACGGCCTCCAACCCAGCAACTGGTGCAAATGACTCTTCGAAATCAATTCCTTCCTTTTGAGCATATCCCTTAGCTACATGACATGATTTGTTGCGAAGTATAATATTTTCCTCATAACGTTTGTTTTTCCAGAGCCACTTTAAGTTAATGACATTTTTGCAAAGTGTTATGTCGACTAATTCCCATACATCTAATCGATCAAACTAATGAAGTTCTTCCTGCATTGATTCAATCCATGCAGAATCAGCCATGGCTTCTTTGATGTTCTTTGGTTTGGTTCGACTCACGGTGAGTGCGAACATACATATCTCGCCATTCTGTTTTCTAAGCTTGAGATCTTCATTCTAATGATTGAGAAGGATTTTCCATGACTTGTTCTAATGGATGATTCTTTTGTCCAACGTTGTGGCAGAAGTGGCGTTGATAGAAAGTTTGAGTTTGACGAATCAACATGACAAGACGTATGTCCTCCCCTTGTTCTTTGTACCGGCGTACTAAAGATGTTGATAAATTCAGCTGTCTGTCAATATTGTGCATTTTTAGTATGGTTTCTGCTTGAATAATGTTCTAGGTGCAGAAACAAAAAAAGGACAGTTGGTACTTGAGTTGGAGTTTGATGTGTTGATTGAATGTTTAATGGAGGTGGATCTGTAACATAGGTTGTTGTAGAAGTGTGAGTTGTGTTATGTTGTTGACGTTGATCGGGATTATCAGCAGCATGTACAGCGGAAGACTTTGACACAACAGGAGAAGTTCCATTGAGTATTTCACTGAATATCGGACTATATAGCAATTCCAGCTCATTTGACGTTGTTACTTTCTCAGCTACTTGAGGAACTTTTTCTTGACTTTGTGGACTGGGACTTAAACTGTCTTGTTCAAGTACCGTAGTCGAACATTATGGAACGGGGTCAGAACTGACGTGATCTGACGCCATCTGAGGTAATTGGTCAAAGTTAACATGAATTGTTTCAACTATTATTCTTGTTCTCTTGTTAAATACCCTGTAAGCCTTTGATTGAGTAGAATACCCAACAAAAATACATGCAATCACCTTTTTCCTTCATTTTATCAAGATTTTCACCATCTCTGACGATATAGCAAAGAGAACCAAAGATGTGAAAGAACTTAACTTACGGTTTTCGGGCATTGATGATATGGTAAGGTGTTTTCTCATGTTGATAAATTACATGTGAACGGTTTTGAGTAAAACATGTTGTTTGCAATTGCTTCAGCCCAGAAGAACAAAGGAACTTTAGCGGCGCTTAGCATTGTTCGAGCAGCCTCAACAAGAGTACGGTTCCGTCTTTCGACAACGCCGTTTTGTTCATGTGTTCGAGCAGTTGACGTTTCGTGTCTTAATTCCCTCTTTTGCAAAGTATGCATGAACGATTTTATTAAGAAATTCCGTGCTTTGTCAGTTCGAACTTGTTTGTAACTTGAGCATGCAGTCCTCTTGTGGACAAGTGTAGGAAATCAATGAGAACTCCAGTGTTTATCTTTGGACCGCAGAGTGAGTCCATGTATATCGGGAGTAGTCATCAACAATTACGAGAACATGTTTTTTTCCATTAATGCTTTCTACCTGCATTGGACCACATAAGTCCATGTGTAGAAGTTGTAACCGTCTTTTGAGCTCGGGGTAGTCTTAGTGTGAAAAGACTTTCTTTTTGCTTTCCCCAACTCACAAGAAGAACACAAATGATCTTTGACGAATTTTAATTTTGGAAGGCCATTCACAATATTATTCTTCTAAAGCAAGTTGATGATGTCAAATTTTAAATGAGATAGACGACGATGCCATAATCATGCTTGAGACGATGTTGCTTTAACCAATAAGCAAATTGGATTGGGAGTTGTTGAGTCTTGCAGAGTAATGAAATACAAATCTGTGCCACGAGAACCCGTGAGAAGATCATTTCCCTTCAAGTCACGGATATAACATGTAGACTTCTGAAAAGCAACTTCCAAATCCGCATCACAAAATTGACCAATGGAGAATAAATTGTGATTAAGCCCTTCAAAGTAATAAACTCGTTTGATAGTAATAGTTCCTTGAACCAAATCTCCATAACCAAGAATTGGTGCAATTTGATCATTTCCAAACTTCACCGTTCCCAGAAATTTCTCTACAAAATTAGTTAGAAGTTTGAGATTTCCGATCATGTGCTTTGAGCACCCAGAGTCGACGATGAATAGAATTATCTCTACGAGCTGCAAAAGAATTAGAAGACAATGGAGTATTGGACACAGTGGAACACCTAGGAGTCTTATGTTCCAAAATATTAGTAGTTCTAGATGCATTTCCTAGAGGCATACTAATGTTTGGGTTAACATTTCCTATTTGAGACTTAGGTTTCCAATTGTATCCGGGTGGTGTATACTTAGGATACCACCAACTGCATGTCTTACTAACTTGCTCATATAGCTTCCTAGTTATGTGTCTAGATTTCTTGACAGTGGAGTCTGTTGCAACGGTTTTCTTACTGGATGTTGCAACAGATTGGTTCACATTATGCTTGGGTTCTCTAGTACTAATAGGCACATCAATTGGTTGTCTAGTCCTAGAACTCACGCCATTAATATAATGTAGAACACACAAACCATGATTGTCATTCAGCATACATTTTCCACAAGTAACACAGACAAAGTTAACATTTGAGGACTTAGCATTCAAACTGTCATTACACACAGTTACAGACATTTTATTATTTGAAAACTTAAAATTCCTATGGTGGTCTTCTACATTTTGCTTCTTCCCTTGACGAGACATGACTCTATCTTCCAGTTGATTGCTCTTAAGCTGTGGTCTGCTAACACTAGTAGTGGGAATTACTCTTTTAGAGAAAGACACACGTTTGTTAGTTTTCCTAATGTTTTGAGGCAACCGTGGTGTTCTAGTTTGATTAGGCTTTGTGTGCACTTTATACATTCCTGGAGCAATCATATTTGTGTTCTTGAAAATTGGCAACACATTCTGAGGCAAAATCTGTGCAGTGACTGGTTTTGAAAAATCATGGGACACATTTTGTGTGGTAACTGACTTTGACTTTGAAAAATCTTTCTTTGCAAGAGAATTTGGAAAAGTAGCTGGTCTTCCTAAAATTGATTGTTTTTTACTTTTAAAAGCATTCGGTTGTCGAATAACCGATGATTTTTCAAACTTAGTTTCCACAGATTTTCCTTTCATCTTTTCTATGAGTTTCTTCAACTCACTTATTGCAATTCCTTTGTCTTGTAATTGAGCTTTCAAGTCTTGAATTTCAAAATATTGTTCACGTTCTTTTAGAAATACGTTTGACTGATTTTCTTTGAAAGATTTGTCATTTTTTATCTTTTCTTTGCACTGTTGTAAATTAAGTTCAAGATTAATCGCATGTTTCTGAAGTGTGCAAAAACTCTTTGACATTGTTCTACTTTTTGAAAGCATCACCACCATACACCTTTGGAAAGTCCCAAGGGCATTGCAAAGACCGAAAGGCATCCTACGGTAAGCAAATGTCCCATAAGGGCAGGTGAATGTGGTTTTCACCTGGTCTTAGGGATCGATATGTATTTGGAAATAACCAGAAAATCCATCAAGAAAACAATAGAATTCATTCCGAGCTAAACGTTCAAGCATCTGGTCCATGAAAGGAAGAGGAAAATGGTCTTTACGGGTGGCGTCAGTCAATTTTCGATAGTTGATACAAACACACCATCTATGCGTACCTTTTTGTGGGCAGGCAAAGTGGTTAGCAGTAAGATATCTTGTGAAAGTTAGTTGGAATTCAAAGTGTAACTTTGAGTTGACATGGGTATAGGAGGACTACTTGAAAGATAAGTATCCTCGATTAATTGTTTGGTAATGATAGAGTTGAACCTTTTGGTTAAATCTCGGGACGAGATTTCCTAAAGGAGGGGATACTGTGACAACCATGACTTGAGCAGGTTAGTCAAACCGTTAGTGTTGACTTATGTATCTGTTGCAATGTATGGGTTATGTGTTATTTGTGTTTATTCGTGTTTATATGTGTTTATGTGGGTTATGTGAGATTTGATAATCAATACATTGAGCGTGATCGTCTCATTGGGATTGGATTGGTGTTGGATTTTGTGAAGTTCATTTTGTTCACTTTTAGCGACAAGGAAATAATTTTGGTGATTTAAGCGGTTTCGTGTTAATTGTGTAAGTAATTATTACGTATACGTATTTTTGTGTTAGTGATTTAAGATAAGATTAGGTTTTGGAAGTTGGATTAATGTGGAAAATATGACCTATGAGAAGGGAATGAGTTTTGTAAAATATAAGAGTTTTAATGAAATTTCTAAAAATAGGAAGTATGTTGGTGAAATAAAAAGTTATTTTTAGAAAGTAATTTATAAGCAAAATGGTTTACCAAATTAGCTTGGGTTTTTATAAAAACTTGAGGTATTGAAGGTAATTAATTAATTAATAAAAGATAAATTTTTTTATACATGAATAGTAAAATACGAATTTTAGGGAAAATAAGGAAAAAAAAAAGAAAATCAAAGCCCAATTTAACTAGGACTCTAATTAGAGAATTTTGTATCCTATATATACTAACCCATAATACCCCAAGAACAAAATTTTCCTCCCCTCCTCTTGCATTAGTCGGCCGAATACCTCAAGAAAAGAAGAAGAAAAATTAGGGTTTTGATTTTGTGAAGAAAACAAGCTTTAAGGTATGTTTAGTTTTCTTAATTAGTTTAATTATTGATTTAATTCATGTAACAAGAGTTATGGTGGATCTAGGGTTTCATAATATTCTTTAAATTAAAGTTTATAATCTAATTAGGGTTCTTAGTAATCAATTAGATGCGAGTTGGTGTAATCGTTAGGGTTTAGATCGCGTTAGAACTTGATTTAGATTGGGGCAGAATTTAGGGCTGTGTTGTTTAGCTGATATCTCAATGATGGTAATAGCTTTTGTCAAGTTTCCAGTGTCTATGATGTAGCTCAGAGAGTCTAGTTTCCAGAACATCCGGCCTCGAAGGTTTTTAAGGTCGGGAAGTCATTCAAACGTTGGTTGCAAGAAAAGTTGTCAAAGCAGTAAATACGGGTTAGATTTAGGTCAGATTACGAGGTATAAAACCCCCACTTAAAATTCGAATTTAGCTTAGCCCTTCTACAGGAGTTTAGTTCTATGTGTCTATTAGAAATCTCCCAAAGGAGAGCTTCTGATTTGGAGTCTAAGTATGGTTTTTAGGTCCAAACGTTTTAGTGTGCAAACAGATCTGAATTGGGACTGTTTTGAAGTTTGATTTTCTTAGGAGTACTTGTGCATGTAAATGGCTCTTGGGAATCATGAGGTAGTTAATATACTCATAAATGAACATAGGTGATTTTTGGTATGAATTATGGAGGTCAGTAAGTAGAGGTTTTGAGTACGTTAAGTCACGTTAAAATTCTGCAGTTTTGAACAAATTGTGACTAACTAGTGAAACTTGTTAATGAAGTGGTTAAAGTTGGGTATGGTGTCGGGGTGACCCATGGGGTTAATAGAACACCTTAGACATCCATCATATGATTGTTACATGTGCATTAAGCTTTTGGCTTAGTAGCGTGTAACACGAGTTATTTTGTTGTTTAGATTTGTGCTAGTTGTTTGTGAAGCTTTTTGTTGGAATCTTTTGGAAAGCTAAGCAAAGGTGAGTTTCATAGCCCCTTTTTCTCATGTTATTTTGGGGTGAGAATGATGCTTGTTGTCGTGTTAAAATGTTTTTAAGCTTGCTGTAGTTATGTGTATTGGATCGTGGGCACGTTCCGTCCCGTTGTGTTGCGATATGATATGTTTGGTATTGTGGATCCCAATATGCAAAACGAGGTGTGACGGTGGTAAGACTGCGTGAGCTAATATGAGGCCATGTAGCGCACATATGTAGTTGATATGATTGTGGATCGTGGGCACATTCCGTCCCGTTGTTGTTAATTGTTGTCATGAATTGTTTTGGTAATTGCAGCAGCTAATTGAAAGTTTATTTTGGATATTGTTGTATGTCGTAAACCTATGATTCTCGCTTAACTTTATGTTGACGTTTTAAGCATCATTTTCAGGTGAGCTTAATGGTGCTAAGATAGAGCGAAGTGGCTAGAAGAGACCGTAGGATGCTTGGAGTTTAATTATGCTTTTTTGTTTGAATAAATGCGTTTGCATGAATTGTTTAGATTATGTTTTGCATGTCATTTATTGACGAGACCTTTTTCTCATTAATAAAGACACCGTTATGTTTTGGGTATTGTTATGACACTTTGTGTCTTTGCTTTACTTTAGTTTTCATTTTAGTATTCTCTATATAGACACCATGTGTTGTCATGATATCCATTCTTGTTACGCCTCGCGATTCCGCCTTGGCGGGGTGTGACAAAAAAGTTAGCAAGGTTGTACATCGATGAGATTGTTGCACGACATGATGTATCAACATCGATTATTTCTAATAGGGATGGACGTTTTACGTCAAGGTTTTGGCAAACGATGCAAAAAGCGTTGGGAACGCTTTTAGATATGAGTACGGCTTATCATCCTCAGACGGATGGACAAAGCGAGCGTACAATACAAACGTTAAAGGATATGCTGAGAGCGTGTGTGATTAATTTTGGTGGAAGTTGGAATATTCATTTGCCATTGGCTGAATTTTCCTATAACAATAGCTATCATTAAAGCATTCGTTATGCTCCTTTTAAGGCGTTGTATGGAAGGAAGTGTAGGTCGTCGGTATTGTGGGCTGAGATAGGAGATAGCGGATTAACTGGACCGGAGTTGGTGCAAGAAACAACTGATAAAGTGGTTGTGATTAGAGATAGGTTTAAAGCTGCTAGAGATCGTCAGAAGAGCTACGCAGATAATAGAAGGAAACCTTTAGAGTTTCAAGTTGGTGATCATGTAATGTTGAAAGTCTCACTTTCGAAAGGTGTAGTGCGGTTTGGAAAGAAAGGAAAGTTAGCTCCAAGATTTGTAGGACCTTTCGAGATCCTCGAGAGAATTGGTCCTGTGGCATATAGGTTGAGATTACCTGAAGAATTGAGTAGTGTGCAATGCACGCTTCATGTGTCAAATCTAAAGAAGTGTTTAGCTGATGCAAATTTGCATGTGCCGTTGGTTGAGATTAAGGTAGATAAGACCTTACGTTTTGTAGAAGAGCCTTTAGAGATTATGAACCGTGAGGTCAAAACTCTTAAGCGTAGTAAAATACCTATTGTGAAAGTGCGATGGAATTCCAAGCGTGGACCAGAGTTTACCTGTGAACGTGAGGATCATATGAAGGCTAAGTATCCCCAGTTGTTTGAGAATGCTATTGTCAAGACTAATAGTTAAATCTCGGGACGAGATTTCCTAAAGGAGGGGATAATGTGACAAATGAGATTTTAGCAGGTTAGTTAAAGCCTGTATAATTCAGTTTATGTGTGTCATTATGTGTTTTATATGTGTATGAGATGGAAGTACACGAGTGATGAATCATGGTACTTGTGGAAATAAAATCATTTGAAAGTTTTGCGTAGTTTCAAATGTCATGTACGTAATATTATGTGTACGTACTATATATATGTAATTTATATTATATATATTAGTTTAGTATTTTATAGATTGTAGAGTACTTTCTATTTTTAAAAATAGTTAGAATCGAATGTTAGTTTTAAAACTAGTTAGAAAATTCAAGGTTTAGCAAAATAATTAAAGGTTTTTACTTAGAATTAAAGTAAATGTATAATAAATAAATAAAAGAAAAAAAATATAATTAAAAGGGTGGTTGTGTGGATCGGCCGAACAAGGAAAGAAAAAAAGGGATAGAATCCCAGTTTGATTACAACTTGTTTTTGATAATTATCTTTTCCTAAGCCTATAAATACAAATCATAAATTAATCAAAAATAACTTTTTTCTCCTCTCCTCTCTCCTTGGTCGGTCGAACAACACAAAGAACAAAGGGAAACCCAAATTTTTTTAGGGTTTTGATTTTCAAGAGTTAAGGTAATGTTTTCTAAATCCTTTTTCAATTCAATTGATTTTATTTAGCGTAACAATCATTAAGGATGGACTAAGTTATTGTAAATAATCTATAATTAAGAGGTTTTGATCATCAAAAATCGTTTTAGGGTTAATAATTAGGGTTATGGATAAGTTAATTTGGGTTAATTATGCTAAATTCGGAATAGAAATCTGAGCATAATTTTAGGTCATCTTGCGAGAGCCATATCTCGGTCATACGGATAGCTTTTATTGATTTTCTTAAGCCTAAAATTAACTACATTAAGGATGGATTAAGTTATTGTAAATAATCTATAATTAAGAGGTTTTGATCATCAAAAATCGTTTTAGGGTTAATAATTAGGGTTATGGATAAGCGGGGCAGATTCTGAGTTGTGTTTGTGAGGTAAAAAACCATACCAAAAAGTCTTTTTAATTAATGGGTTTGCTATTGTAGCAAGTTCATGATGTTTATGATTTTTTATAATTTTTGTAGAATTTTCCTAAGTGTTTAAATGGGTCTGCTCAAGCTAAACCTTTTGAAGGTCGAATCAGGTCAAATTCTTGAAACATTATGATGTTGAATTTTTATAAAATAGTTACATCTCCAACTATTATTTTATCCCAAAAATCATAGAAGCTCACAACTCATTGGGGAGATATAAGATGTGAGGAGACGAACCAATTAGGTGTTTAAGTATTTTATTTAGAGTCATCTTGTGACTATAAAAACTGAGTAAAAAGCAGAAGGTTGAGAAGCAAAGTTTGTGAGGTAATTTGAGGTTAGAAAGTATAAGAAGTATATAGAAGAGTTGAATCAAGATAGGATATAGAGTATTCATCATTGTGATTGTTACATCGACTTGGGTGTGTGACCTAATCGATGGTAACAAATGTGTGTATTGTTGTTTTGTTTAGATTCTTTGCAAGATTAAGTGAAGGAATTAGAATTTGCTTTGCATCAGGTGAGTTTTACAGTCTCACTTTTTACTTATATTTTGGGATGGAAATGATGCAAAACTGTTTTTGAATTATGAACCGTGATATGTGTTTTTAAGTGTCGAACTATATGATTGCTATGTGCTATTGCTATGTGATATGAATTGCGGTAAGGCATGTGTATGTGAGGATGACATGACCTTGTGTGAGACCCGAACGGACTTAGCTAGTCAAGTGGGTCAGTCTTGGGCGGAGATATTGTAGGACGGAGGGGTACGATCCACCCCAGATATATGTGAATTTATTTTGTGATAGAATAGCCAAGCATATATGTTCGTAAATGTTGTTTTTGTTGATCGCGATGTCATAAGTGAGTCTTAAACCTGTAACTCTCACCAACAATTATGTTGACGTTTTTAGCATCATTTTCAGGTAAGCAAAACGTGTGAAGAGTTAGGAAGAGGAGTTAGCTGGACCATAGGCTTGCATGCGGAGTCTATGATTTATCTGTTTTTTTTGTTTATTGAACTTGTCATGTTTTGTTCTTCATGCATTATATGTTGAATTTTTGTTTTGGGCGTTGTCATAACACGCTTTGGATCTTGAAGTTTATTGAAAGTCATTTTTAGTTTTCTCTATTTTGACGCCTTATGTTGTGATGATGCCTATTGATCATGCCTTGCGATTCCGCCTTGGCGGGGTGTGACAGCAATTAGCATGTTTCACAAACTGAGAATAACAAGTGCCAGGAACAGATCTCAAATTGATCATTTTAGCGTGTAAAAAAAAGTGAGGTCGGATGAAGAGATTTTGCACAACCTTTATAAACAACAAAGACGCTGCAAAACCTACAGTAAAGTGGTAGACATGCTACAACTTTGGACCTGACTAAGGTAGCAATCAATAAGTACATGAAAACGTGGTTAGGGTATGAAACAAGCTGATAAAAAACGTAAACAGAGTGGCCTGTCTAAACCTTTAAGATCTTATCAGATTTTTTTTCTTTATTTGGTAAAATCTATTGATGACATATATAGTAAGGGATGCATATAAACCTTACTTATTTGTTAAGTGGCTAATATATTATTTAGGAGCTAATTTGGATTTCATTGTTTAATGCAAGTAGATTGCTAAAACTGCAAGAAGCTCGAGATTGTGATTATAGAATATGAAGTATACAACTATTCAGCCTTTAGGTCGAGCCCAAAGCAACTGGAATATGTACGCCACATGCGAAGTCCTGTAAGAAAATTTTCATAAATCTGCCATGATTAAAATTGCAGCTTTTTCATCCTATATTTCATTTTTGGGTTCCACTTCACAATGACAAAAAAAAGTGGTCCAAGATGAGAAGTGTTTTTTTGATATATTATGCGTTGAGCATGTATGTTGAAAGATTTTGGTTACATGTATAAGTCGAATCAATGTAAAGTACGCACCATTATCACATGCATTACATGTAATCGATTGAAAATATATGTTGTACATGTCATTCACCTTGATGTAAACGGGTTATGTACATCACGAATAGAAACCGAACTTTGTATAACTGTCGGTAGATAGGGAAACTGAACTTTGTAAAGCCTTTGTGTAAAATATGCAAGTTTATATAGCGTAACCGTAAATAAAGTAGTACTAAACTCCTAAGCTAAACATGTCTTAACGTTTGTATACGGTACATAGGTTTATTAGCATCGATACGACACTTCCGTGACAAGGCGCGAGTAACAAAAAATGTGGTGTATTCTATTTGTTATTCTCCTACTCCCTCCGTCCTTAAATAAGTGTTCACTATTGACTTTCGATGTCATTCTTCTTCAACTTTGACTTTAAATTATTTTGTTTGTGTTATATAATACTTGATGAAAATTATATCCATGAAAATACATTGAAAACTCAATCCATTCATATATTTTGCATCAAGTATTATATAACACAATCAAAATAATTTAAGGTCAAAGTTGAAGATGAATAACTTCGAAAGCCAATAGTGGACACTTATTTAGAGACGGGGGAAGTATGATTTAAGTCTTTTAAAATAAACATATTATATTTGTTATTTTCCTTGACCTTAACAACTAATCCACGCAAACAAATAGAAAAACCAAAAGTGACCGAAAATGTTGTGCTTTTGTGGTTGGAAAACAAAAGGTTGGTTTAGACCAACTCCAAAGCTGCAGAACCATTATTCATGTTCCATACTTCCATACCTAATCTTCTTATTCCAAGTCCAGTAATCATAAATGTTATACTTTTTCTGAGAAAGTATATTGCGACTGCAAATTTCTACCTTTTGTGTTTTGACGAACGAACATAGTCATAAAAGACGTCAATTAACAACTATCCGGAAAAAAACTTGAAATATACTATTCGATATGTTGGTATATATTCTTACAAATTCTCATCAAGTAACTAGACTAGGCATTATTTAAACAAAACTTCTATCATATCATTTTCTTATTCACCATTTCGTTTGTAGACTAGGATTATCAATGTTAAAAACGTTTACATTATATAAACAATTAAAATTGAATGATAATGATTGATGATAACAAACATCGAAAGAACTTTATTCACCTAAAAAAGTTTTTTATATCGAAAAAAATCCAAAACACTAACGAATTCAGCACGTTCTTCGTTACAAAACACAGGTCTTTGAAAGAACACGAAGCAACACCAAAATTATTTGGACCCTTTTAGGTAATCCTAATAATTAGAGTTAACTACATTTTTGGTCCTTATGGTTTACCGGGTGTAACACTTTTGGTCCAAAACTATTTTTTATAACGGATCTTGTCCTGTTTTACTCGACCCGTAACACTTTTGGTCCAACCGTGTGTTTTTTTTGGGACCAAAAGTGTTACACCTGGTAAACCATAAGGACAAAAAATGTAGTTAACTCTAATAATTTATCTCTACATTTTTTAAACTTGATAGAATACATTATTTTTTTTAACGGCAATTTTTTCAATCTCACAAATATATATTTAACACATGCCTCAAACGAGGCTTGAACCCATAACTTTTCGGTTCGTGTAATTATCATAAGTTCTTTGTATCCATAAAAATCACACACTATTTAAATAAAAATCTTGTACAAACAAACAACTACAACATTAATTTACACTTGTATTCACAAATGCACAGCAAATTGAAGTGAAGTTTAAACAAATACATCTAGTAAAAGTAATATTAAGGTGGCCGATACGAAGATCATAAGGCCGTCTTTCCTACAATGGCTACAAATACCAGCAGCCCCATGGTTGTTATTGTTGCGGTTAGCAGCTGCTCCCGAACCAGCAGCGTATACAGGTAAGGCTCCCCCACCTCTTGGAGAAGAGTTGGCTTGACCACCATTTCCGTGCATACCTTCTCCGGCTGAAGCACCTCCTCCTCCTCCTCTTGCACCGGCGTGGGCAAATTTGCTTTGGCTTACAACTCCGTTGTTGCCACTAGTTACATAACAGTTTGATTCATCTATTCGAAAATTACCGAAACAAAGATTCAAATATCGACTCATTATAATTTATTCAAATAATACGGAGTATGTAATTTTGGTCCTTATTGACACAACACAAGACACAAATATGAAACTTCTATACTTCATGTACATAGTTACAGAATTTACAAAATCAGAAAATATCATAATAAAAGATAGTATACTTGTTAATTATATGAAAATTTTAATACTAGTACGTAATAACCTGAGTATGATAAAGTTGATAAAAAACAATGCTATCATATATTCATACGTGATATGTCATGTAACTTTATCATACTTGTTTATAGTTAATAATTATAGACTGATAGAAACTTGTAAGTTCATAATGGAATACTATAATACACCAATAATCTTTCCAATAAAGCTATAATACACCAAAAACTGTTTAATTGATTGATTTGTTGTTATATATACGTGAAACAAAATTATCTATACTACTTTTCTGCATATTAGCATATACACTTTTTTATATTCTGATAAAATATAGAAAACAAACTACTCTTCTTAAGAATCTATTTTCCATCTAATACTCAAAACCTAATAAAAAATTTATGAATAACTTTATCAGTAGTTATCAGTTTATCACCCACTTCGCCTGATGGGCTGGTGTGTCTATTTCCACATTACGTGGCCTAACTTTTCTAGAAAATGCTTTTTGAGGTTAAACGGTGACTTATGACTTTAGAGTATATGCAAAAGGTTTTCCAACTTTTTCATAAATTCAAACTATGAAACTAGTACGTCAAGATATGTATGAAAGTATGAAATACTTAAAAGACAACCTTTTAAGTTGAAATTGAACTATACTAAAAGGCATGTTTATTTAGTTTTTCTATTACGTCCTGTAAAATTAAAGTGACTGTTTGGATATATACGGTATGTTTGTAGATAATAAATAAATGATTGTTTTGTGTGTTGAATAAAATGTCTGAATTAAAGAAATTACCGTTATATCTTTTTATATAAAAAATAAGTGTTGAATAAATAATTAATTGGATAAAAGTAGTGGGAGGTTAGATATGTAAAAGTAAAATAAAAATGATAATTTAATTTGGAAACCCTCACTCTCATGGCTTTTTCTACAAAATCATTAATTTATTTTAAGCACTAAACAATGACTTAATAAACTTACCAATTTATAAATCAAGTCCTTTTACCTTAAATTTCTCAAGTAAGCTATAAAGTCAAAAAGCAAAGTTTTTGGAAATGGGATGGGTATCTTTAGCGAAACTACTTCTCTAGAAACACAAACATAAGCTTTCACACAATTTTCCGTACATCATCTAAATGTTCGAATCCAAGAACTAGATATTGTTTAAAGTATTATTATTAAGCAATTGCTTCAATGGACACAATCGCAAAAAGTTCATCTTGAAATGGTTTCTTTTCCTTAGGAAGCCCAAATTCACGCATATATATATATAGATAGATATATATTATAGAGTTATGATATATAGACCTACAATGTAGACTTACAAATATACATACTTCATTCACATTTTAACAAGTGTAAACACTCATTCTCTCTTCTAATATTCACCGATCACAATTTGAATTCAACCAATCATATTTGTAGATCTATTTGTAGGCATACTATTTATGTATAGAAATCATTTTTCTATATTTTATATATATAGAGAGAGAAAGAGAGAGAAACCTGAATACAAATTAGTGGCAAGTGCATGAAAAGAGAAGTTGAAGAGAACCAAGAGAAGCATCATCAGTTTCATAAGTCCCATGATTCCTAGGAATCCTTGTTTATGAATTATGATCTCAGTTTTTATTCCTTGTGCTTGTGCACAATATATATAATATATACATATGTTTGTGTATGTGTGTGGCGTGCGAGGTGGGGGGATCTTGACACAATGACACACATGTACAAGGCCCCATTTATCTGTTGGTGGGATTTAATGACTTATTGTGTCGAAGCCATGTTCGCTAGTAATATTAATTTATCATGCAAAATGCTTAATTGCTTATATAATACCATAAAGAGTAAAGTTAAATGGATTAGTTGTACTATTCAAAGATAAACTCATGTTGAAAATGTTGTGTTTAATAAACATGTTTTGTATAAAGAAATCATAACCAACGACTAAATGTATGCATTTTGAATGATCTGAACTAACTTTAAGTATTTTAACAAAAGACTATAGTTTGTTTAGCAAATCGTCCAACGTGATAAAAAGGATTGCAACAATATAGTTTTCTTTCTATTTTTTTGAAAAACCATGAACACACAACACACTATACACTAAAAAAACGCTGTAAAAGAGAAAAACATATAAAAATACAGGAATACGCAGTTATATCTAAGGGGTATATTCTTTTCTAAGCTTAGAAGATTATAGTATCATTCTGACTATTATAATAAGCCAAAAAGAAAGAGTTATGTTGCATGCCTACCAAGTTTTCATCCATCCTACATCCTAGTACCACTTGTCAAAGTGTTACAAGTGTTTTTTACACGTATTCGTGTTCAGATTAACCTGTTTTGGTTCGCGGGTTGACGGGTTATTATGATCTCAATTCAAACACGACCCGTTTATTAATCGTGTTAAGAAACTTAACCCTAATCCCGACCTGCATAACATGTGTAACCCGTTTGTGACCCGTTTAACCTATTTAAATAAATAAGTCATGCACTAGGTTTGTCAATTTAACATATTTAAATGCAAAAATTATATAATGATCTAAAAATGATAAACATAACATACAAATAACTATATGACAATTTTAATGATATATGAGTTATAATTGTAGTTCACTCATATTAAGTACATAACAAAATACATTTAATCTAAATCAAACATAAAGTCCAAGTTATAAATTTAATTTTTAGAGGCTTATACATACTTAAACAGGTTTCACGGGTTAACGTGTTTACTACTTACTCAACCTAAACACGATCCGTTTATTAAACAGGTTGACCTGTTTGTTGGAATTAGTAAACATAAAGGCCATATTAACTATTAATAAATACGAGTACGCAACGGAATATAAACACGTATGATCTTCATATAGTCATATAAATTAACATAACAAGAAAGTAAAAGAAAACGTGTACCTTTTAGCAATTC
>BQNB010095120.1:0-25947 GCA_026074375.1 Tanacetum coccineum
TAAATGATAAAAAATATCAAACGATTATAAAAAATTCTGAAAAATTTAGGAAAAATAAGTTAAACTATAAAGATCCTATGAAAAATCTAAAACTGGAAAAACAGCTTATAAATAAGCTGTTATAAGCTTAAAAGTGGCTGTGGGCTTAAAGGCTAAAATGGGCTTATATATTTAATAACGCAAACCTCTACCGGATGAGCTATTGTAGCACAGCGGTAGAGGTGTTGTTATAAAAGTGTTGGTAGATGGGGTTGAGGTCCCGAGTTCGAGTCTTGCTCACTCGGGGTCTCCCCTAATCCCAACACTTTTATTTCTCATTTTTTACAACTTTTTGAAAAAGCTAAAATTAAGCAACTTAAAAAAAAGAAAAAATTTTATATCTAACAAATAAGCACGTAATAAGCTGAAAGAAAGAAGCAGTTAAGCTAAATTTACACTAAGTCCTAAGAAAATTCTTAACTGTTTGGCTATCTAAGGCAAATAAGCAAATGAAAACTTAATATAAGCTAAGACAGACAATAAGCACTCTCTAATAAGCACTTAAGAACAAAAATTAGAAACTAAAATAAGCTAGAATGGCAAATAAGCTAAAAAAACTACTAAACACTTAAAATTTACTCTAAAAAGGCAAATGAGCTCAAATAAGCTCTACACAAAAGTAAATAAGCTAAATTTAGCTAAGACTAACCTAATAAGCTAAATGGAACACAAAATAAGCAAATTCAACAAGCAAATAAGCTAAATTAAGCAAGAGAAACTCAGCAGTACTAACTTAGAGTTAGTACTGCTAGCTTTAAGTTAGTACTGTTAAGCAAAAATCCAAAAGGGACTTTTCTAGCTTAAAAATAAGCTATCAAACAGATCCTTATGGACTTCTAACCTTAAAACAGATTAAGCTTATACTTAAAAGAACAAATATCAGCAATCAAAAAGCATTTTGAATTTCACAATAAGCCACAATAAGCAGATGAAAAAGCATTTTCTTCATTTTTCAACACTTAGCAATTTTTGACAAAAGGTTATAAAACTAACAGCACACTATTGGACACTTATACTACTTAATTTAGACACCTAAACATGTATGAAAGACACAAAAATAAGTAGCTAAACCAAGCTTAAGCTAATAAGCTATATAAAACTGTTTTGATTCCAACAGTTTTATACCACTTATAGAAAAAGCTTAAAATCAAACATTTAAACAAAAAAAACTTGTAAAACAGCTTATTAAGACTTAAAAATCCCTTGACAAAGTAGGCCAAATGACCCAAACTATTTTTAACCAATATGACCCGTTTTGTACCCTTAACCAAACACTCCCTTAATTCTTGAAATCAATTTTTAGACTGTTTTTGAAAGAATTTAGCAGAAGTTTGTTAAAACTGCAGACAAATAAGCACATTTAAGTTAAAATAAGCAAACTTTTAACAAAGAGAAGCACTAGTTTAATCAAATAAGCAATAAGCATTATGAGCACATAAATGACAATTATGAGCAAAAACTTAAACAAAGAATATTAAAGCATTATCAAAGAACAAATAAGCACAACAAAGCATAAATAAGCAGAAAGAATAGCAAAATAAGCAGTAATAAGCAGTTGCTACAGTAAATAAGCAAAAATGTAAATAAGGACTTACAATACCCTTTGCTCAAAACAAGGGTGATAAAAAGATTCTACAAGCTCTAGCTTGTATAAAACAAGCTAGTGAGAGTCCATAAGCCCATCCCTTTTTGGCTTATCATCCAAATATTAAGCTGTGGTATTTTGAGGGTAATTTCTTTCTTTTAAGATTTTCTTAACTGTTTATATTTCTAAGTAACAAGCAGGTTATAAAATAGCTTAAATGAGAGCTTATATTAGCTTATGAAACATAAGTGAACACTTGAAGAGGATAAGAACTTAAAACAGATTTTAAGAAACTTTTAAATTTCATTAACTTGAAAACATTACAAGGAAAATTAAGAACTAAATTTGCTTGGAAAACTAACTAGGTGAAAACTAAGTAAAAAAAACTAGATATTGCAAAATGGCTTACAAGACATCCTATTTATACAAAAATGACTAAGTGCTTGCCCTCTCTTCAATCTTTGTCTTCTTCCAGTTGTGTTTCTTTGCTGAGACAGAAACACAAGTGTGTTTGTTGTGAGAGTGAAACCCTAAGCTCATCTTAGCCATCAAATTGCCTTTGTCCCCAAGTTCTTTCATCATACCCGTTGATGTATTTGTCCCATTCCGTGTCCAATAAGCATTTGTGGGATTGCCAACGTGTCCTTGTTGGTTTGTGGGTGTGGGGTGAGTAGGAAGGTAACATTTTTGGTTCTAGGTATTCTTTCTTGTTTTCTTCCTCTTGTGTTTGTTTGCTGAGACAGCTCATGTAGTGTGTTTCATTGGTGAGGAGAAGCTCAACATCATCCTGGTCATTCATCTTGAGTGGTGCCCAATCCAAGTCATCACGACCATTGATCTTTCTTGCCCAATGAACATCAAATGGATTGCCAAGGTGGACAAGAGCCTATGTTGGGGTGGGGGGGGACGGAAGGTGTGGGACCAATTTTGGCCGGATGTGAACAGTGCCCAAGGAGGGGGACAGGGAAGCGTAAACAGTGGATAATGGTTTGGGCGGGAAAATTTGTTGTGTGTACAACAGGGTTGAAGTTTGGGGTTGATGGCAGGAATGGTCCTCCATTTTGTATGGTGTGATTACATTGTGAGTCCATGTGGTGTTATAAGTTTGGGAATGTGGCAGAAAAGGCCCCTCAAAGTTATATGGGGCTTTGCAAAGTTAGTCCAATGAGGACTAACGAGGGTCAAGTTACAAGTGTTGATGGTTAATCGGGCAGTTTGGGGGATTGGGCTTTTTAATGGTGTTTGGGCCGGTTATAAGATTTGGACTTTGGGCCTTTTAAAGTCTTTATTAAATATACTAATGGGCTTTCCCGGCCCATTAGATGGGTTCGGGTGGGCCCATTAAGTATTCTTCATTTTCGGCATCGGTTTTGACTGTTGACTTTGTCGGGGTTGACTTTGACTTTTGTTGACTTTGGCTTCGATTTGACTTTGTCTTTTCACGCTTTTCCATTCTGTGCTCGGTTTTGTCCGTTTTTTGCTTGATTTCTTGTCCTTTTCTCGGATATCCGTTCCCTGCACAAAATAAGTGAAAACATACAAATACAATGTATTTTTGGTACGTTTTTGGTCATTTAAGTCCGATTTTAATGGTGAAAGGTATGTGTAATTAAACGCATACCAAAATCCCCCATACTAAGACATTGTTGTGTCCTCACGCAATGCTATGAAGTAAGCACTTAGAAAAACTAAGAATCTCGATCCCCCTCGACTAATAACCTCGAAAAGTAGCTAAGCGTTCATCAAGGGAATTAAAGACTCATAAGTTTCGAAAAGCCCCGTCTTTTCCATTTTTAAATATATACACTTATTCCTACACATATTTTTGTATTTTTCATTTTTCTTATTTTTTTGTAGTTTTTTTGTGAAACAACTAACTAGAACGTTTGACTTTCATTATTTCATAACTTTTAGGGATCATAGAACAAGATGCATTACGATCCGAGAATGCCCCAAAAAGGATAAATTCATCGTTCTCGACTTTTTACTTATTCCAAACCAAGCTTAAAACAAAATCACCGCTAATTATGAGTTAAGATGCTAACACTACTCATATTTGCAACTTGTAAACTTTTCACTCCCGACAATTATTATATCTTAAGTGTATGTGCTATTTTGAATTTCAACCATGGATCAACGTTTTGCAAAATTCTATGTTTCACGTTCCACCCGAGAATAATGAGTTTGAAGGCGAGATCATCCCATGTAGCGACTTTCGTCTCGGCACATCCCAACCTTGCGGTTAAGTGACCAGGCTTTTGACACCCCACAGAGACTAGTATCGGGACTCACGGACCTTAGGTTTAAAAAACTCTTAGGTTTTCCGTATATACATAGCTTATAAAATAGAATAGCCAAAGTTCAAAAGCATATTTGAATTTAACAAAAAGAGATCTTACATTTATTAAGTCACACTTAAATATTAAACACTTATGCAATTGTAACCCTCGACCTTTTAGAAGGCTGCAACATCGGTTGTGAGCCGGCAAGATACAACAAACTTTTATCAGCCCACAGTTTATATTTATTATATTTTTTTCATTTTTCAACATATCATCATTTTTTATTTTTTTATTTTTTTTTATATAGGGAAGACTTCTTTTTGAAAAATTCAAGTATAAATTTGAACTAAGGCTAAAGTTTTTGCTATATACTACATAAAAATTATTGATTTAAGTTTAATTTCCAAAAGTAGCACGTATATTAATCAGGTTAAGAGCTTATGGGAGAAAAAGCCATGAATTACATACATGAGCCCTTAAGATTTCTAAATAATCCTTGTTTAGCATCCAACTCATACTTAACTCTATCATTTTTCGTTCTTCGCAAATATTCGCGATATTGAGAGGGGGAACATCATGATACCCTTCACTTGTTTTGTACCTTTCATTTTCCTGACTATCAAACACTATGGACCCTATTCAACTACTTGAATTCAAAACCCCAACATGTCTTGAACTTATCACTTACTAGAATCTCTAATAGTTTGCTTAGATTTTTAGATGAATTTCCAAACTTTTCTAAAGTAAGTTTTAAATCATCTCTTTCCTTTTCTGCATTTTCAAATTTCTTTCTAAGCTCTATTAGTGCATTATCTCTCAACTTAATATCAAGTTTTAAAATCTTTATGTCTTCTTCAAAACAACCTCATTCTTTTTATACACATCTAGTCTAGCCTCTACAGATTCTAGACCTGCTTTATAAACACCTACATTTAATTAAGACTTATTAAAATCTTTTGTCAGATTATCATAATGTTCTTTGAGAGTTTCATAAGATTTTAAACATGCTTTAGAACAAGTAGATACCTCAAAATCTGAGCTTGAAGAACTTGAAGAACCTGAAGATGTGTATGTCATAAGTGCAAAGTTTGTAGGTCCTTCTTCAGCCTGATCACTCCAGTCATACCCAAGTACATCTTGAGCCACCAAAGCTTTTGTCTCTATTGTTTCCACTGTCACATTCCTCCTTACAGGTTCTCTGTTCCTGTTCTCCTTTGGAGTCCTGCACTCCCTTACAAAATGACCATTTTTATGACAGTTATAGCATTCCACCTTTGATTTGTTAAACCCTATGGTCTGAGAACCATTTGCATTAATCTTCCTTCTAGTCTTATTTAGAAATCTTCTAGCTCTTATGGCCAACATAGCCATCTGCCACTTTAGATCCATCTCTTCCAAGTCATCAACATCAATATGTTGTAAGTCCTCATCATTTAATTGTGGACTGTTAGATTGGTTTGCAAAGAAAGAATATATCACAACATCACTCATACTATCATTATTAATAGTGTTAGAACCATAAGCTTGATTGGAATTACCAGAGTTATTGGAAGACACAAAAGCTACATTATGTGAATTTTGGTTTGAGCTTGATGACCCTTTAACTTCAGTTTCATAAATATTCAAATTGTTGTATAGGTCATCCATGCTTAAGGTGTCTAAATCAGGTTTGTTTCTCCAGATCAAGGTATGAGTCTTCCATTCTAATGGGAGAGGACTCTTAGAACACTTTAAATTCATTAATAAAAAAAAAAAACCATGTAGAGAAAAATAAAAACTTTGTTTCACCCCGAATCTATTGTGACTGATAAGCTTTTAAAGCCTTATCATAGGTTTGTACAAGTCTTATGAGCTTGATCCATAAATTCTCATAATTGTTGCTTAGAAGTATCTTTTAAGTTTTCTTTGACTCCTTATTACCTCCAAACCTTTTCTCTATGGCATCCATCAGAGTCTTGGCACATTTGTAGGTATTAAACTTTAGTTAATGTTCATTTGGAAGAGCCATCAACAGTGTACCTCTTGCCTTTAACTCCTTCTTCCTTGCTAACTTCTCCTCTGCAGTTGTAGGAGGATATGTTTGCTCAACTCCATCAACAATTCTCTTAGGTGGAGGTGAGTCTCCATTTACTATTACTTCCCAAAGAGCATAATCTGTCATTAGTAAGTATTGTTCTATCCTTATTTTCTAAAGCTCAAATTCTCCTGGATTGAGCACTGGAAGTTTTGCAGCAACAACCATTGTTGAAGATCATGCCTCTATGTTTTCACAAACAAATAGTTCCGGTATGTGTAGATTGTTTCTTCTTATTTAAAGTTTCTTAACAAGCTCTGATACCACTTGTTGATCCCACTTGAATAGATCTTGCTTGGCTTATAAAAGGCTTAGTTATATTGAATAAATCCAAGACAACTATGGTAGAAACTTTGATTGGATATATCAAAGACTATGCGGAATCTAGTCAATGATACTAAGAAGAATTCTATTATAAACAGTAACACAAAATTAATATATGGACAGATTACCAAACTTTCGAGCTCATATATAAAATGAACACTCTTAATAGTGTTAGGATTTACAAAACCTTGAAGCTACGGAATTCAAAGAGTGTTTTCTCCATTATGCCATAGACTCCTTTATACACCAAGGAGTCCTACAAGGCTTACAATATTTTCCTAACTTATCATGATCTTTTCTATAAACAAACATAATCTCTTAAACAAATAAGTTATACATATCTTCTTTACAAATAACTAATACTTATCTTTGTAAGTATTCTTGTTCTCCAATCCTCAATCTTTTAACTTTTCTTTTGATAAGCTTTTGATCTCATCTCTGTCAGCTAAACATTTAGCAGGGGGTTTTTTTTTGGTAAAAATCACTCAGCAGTTGTAACTGAGCACAAGCAACATTAACTATTTAGATAGTTTTACTTTGTTGTTATTAATCGTTACTCTAGCACGTACTATATTTAGTTTAGCAGCAGTAAACTACTGAGTAGATTTTTTGTCTTTATCTCTAAGCAGTCTTAACTTCTACTGACAGCAGTAACTTTATACTAACTGTTCTTTTTTACTAACTATAGTAACTAAGCATAGTAAACTTTATATTATACTTGTACTAACAACTTAGCTTAATTTTATTAGTATTACCAGCAGCACCAAGTTATGCTTGACAACACTAATATATACATGGGCAGCAGTAACTCTAAGAATATCTTGAAGTCTTTTAAACCCAACACGATTCTGAGACTTTGCCATCGGATGATGGCACACAGTATTGCTGGAAGGAGTCAGGCACCAGAGAAGGTGACCGTGACTGATTTGTTTTATCTGAGAGGGCTGGATGTTGGATCGATCAACACCCCTTACTTGTTAGCCCGATATCTGAGGAGGTTTGCTGCTGAGAGGAA
This sequence comes from Tanacetum coccineum, assembly GCA_026074375.1. Lineage (NCBI taxonomy): Eukaryota > Viridiplantae > Streptophyta > Magnoliopsida > Asterales > Asteraceae > Tanacetum > Tanacetum coccineum. The sequence goes on from BQNB010095120.1 coordinate 7,320, forward strand.
GAGCGGGGCGCATATTTCTGGTGGGAAGTTTATAGCTCGATTGGCTAAGCATTTTGGGCTCCTGACTGCCAAGATACTCAAAGGATTGATAGTTATTGCCCCTGAGCTTCAGATATGGCTGAGCTGGTGAGGCTGCAGATTTGTGTGTAGCTAGATGATACTTGGGCCTGGGTGGCCATGGGACCAGAGAGGCAGCTGATGCTGTGGCTGGTGCCCCTGCTGTAGCTGAGGATGCTCCTGCTATTGACGAGGGTGACCAGGATGTTCCAGCACCCGTACAAGCACCTCAGTAGCCACCTCCGCCACCACCAGCTCCTGCCAAGACCATGCCTTAGAGGATGGCCTGACTAAAGGAGGACGTGCATGGGTACGTGGGCTTATCTGAGGAAGCGTGATGGTGATTGACGCGGATGGCTCGTGATTTTCAATTATTTAAGTACAATGGTTACCACTGACTAGGACGGTTGATGACAGGACTTGTGTTAACTATACACCATATTATCTGACCCCCCACCCCCTTTATGGCCTACCAATAAGGCACAGTCAAACAGGGACTGGCGAGGCTAGCACCTCAGCAGCTCAGCAGGACCCACATCAACTAGACCCATGATCCCTCTTACCTCTTGTCTATATCTATATGTACATTTATTATTATTATTATTCATATCTTGATGTATCTAACACTAAAACATGTTCTAGCATTTTGAATGTATATGTCATGATATGACTTTTTAGTTTGTTTGTGCATGCTAGAACAAAGCCTGGCTGTAAGTTCAGCAACGTAGTTCATATTACGGAACCAAGCAGGATATTATACATCAAAAAACAAAAAAAATATGAAAGTTATGGAGATAATTTCAATTTTAAACGAAGCTGAAGAAAAGTCTAACTTAAAGACTTCGTTGTAAACAAAAGTGCTTCCCGGGAGACAACCCGGAATGTTATTTAATTTTGTTATCGAGTCTGTCTTCCCAGACATCAATACTACATGACCTTTAATATTACTAATTGTGTACAAAACACCTTTAAAAACTATATTAAACACAAACCATAATCAAAAACAAACAAAAACAAGAAGTATCCGTCCCATTCATACAGCGTATTAATTGTACCTAACGTTATAGTTTTTATTTTTTTGCACTTTATAAAACATTATTGTAGATTTTAATACTGGCGTATTTACTAACTGATAAGCCGTATCCACCAGTCTGACCCGTAATTAGTTTGTTTAGTTTAGTTTAAACATTAATCCTAAGGTCCAATATAGGGAATGCCACATGTTTTTCCTATATTTTCTACAAGACCTCGAGAAAGGAATATTGACGAATATTGGTGAAGAAATTTAAATTTCTAGAAATCTTGAAGTGCTGGAGTCTTAAAACTTCAAGGCGGCTGTTCAACACAATCTTGCTCATCAACGCAACTTGGAGATTCTTCCAAAACTAATATCAAGGAGTTTCTAATTCTAATTCTTTTTAAATTCCCATATTTAATGTTTTATATATACAACGAGGACGTTGTATAATTCAAGTAGGGGGATGGAATTAGAAATGTTTCATTGTATCCTAATTTATAACCACTAAACATGCTTAAAATATGATCTTGTTAGTTTATTGTGAAGATCTATTGATACATATACCCGACACAATAACCCTTGTTAGATAATTATGAGGATTTAACATTTCCGTTTCCAAATGTTTAATCAAATTTCACAAAATATGAGTATGTCGGTGATGTTGTAGACATTAGAACTTGGCTTGGTATATCACTCGAGACCGCAATGATAAGTACTATAGATTTAGATGGAGTAACTTGTTTAAATTGGTAAATTTAAGATTACACCCAAATCGCCTTTAAATGTTGCTTATTAACTAACTACACCGGTTAGTTAACCTCCCGTTTAAACCCTTTTGTTAGCCTTAATTATATTAAGTCAAACAAGAATGTTATCGGTCTTAGAAAGTCAAACTAGGTCTTGTATTGTAATAGGCTAGTCGGGTTCAACGGGCTTGGATTGTAATCTAATATTGTCTGTGTTTCGGGCTCAAAGCCCAAGTTAAACCAAGCCCGGCCCATTTAGAAAGCCCAAGTGCCAGGGACTAGTATAAAATATCCTTCACCACACTTGGTGAAGGGTTGTTGTTGCATTTTCCATAACTGGAACTTCTCATTCTCTCTCTATCTAATATTCTCTTGTTTCTCTCTCTACTTTCTCTCTCTAAGATTTCTTCTTATTTTCTAGCATCTTGGTAAAGAACATAGTTGTGTAATGGATTAAATACATGGGATAACAATTGGCATCAGAGCCTAAGTGGATTCGTGATTCATTTGTGTGGTTAAACAAGCTCAAATTTTTAGTTACTTTTTTTTTCGTTCTTGGTTCAAAAAGTCAAACCGGATTTTTGTGCTTAGATGTGTTAATGTACGGGATCCTACAATTGGCATCAGAGCTACGTGTGGATTCGTGGTTGATTCGTGTGGTAAAACAAGCTCAAATTCGTGGCTTATATTGTGACAAAAAACCCCACGGCTCAAAAAAAAATTTGGGCTTATTTGTTGGTTAATCTTGCTCTCTACTTGTTCTACACATCAAAAGGTGAGAGTGCTTCAAATTTCGTGTGTTATACAAGCTCCAAGTTCGAAAAATAAGCTTTAAAAGGTTGGTGTTCTTCGTGGAGAGTTGCTTCGTTTTTGAAGATCCACAAAGAAATACATGTTATTGTATGTTTAATCATCAAATACCTACTTAGGATTACAAGTATCTAGCTTATTTTCGTGGATAAAAAGCTTATTTGGCTCGATTTTGCTCAAATCGTCCTAGTGTTCTTGGTGGAGAGTTGCTTATTTAATTATATCTCTTGCCGGCGGTTTGACTAGCTAGGGGACAAGATCCACGATTTAAGGAAATAGTCAACGGCGGTTTGTTGACCAAAACAGCGAGTTGCTAAACAGCGAGTTGCTAAACAGCGAGTTGCTAAACAGCGAGTTGCTAAACGGCGAGTTGCTAAACGGCGAGTTATCAAACAGCGAGTTACTAATTGGCAGCGGTTTACTAAGAATTTTTTGTGTGAAGAAAAGGGTTTCAGTAAAACAGCCATAACTTTTGATCCGTAAGTCCGTTTCAGGCCCGTGACCTCTCAAATCGAAGAGAAAAACGAGACGGATCACGCTGTAACCACCCTTTAGCTGGTTAAGGATTTTTCGAGGCCCAAAACACTCGTTTACTATGATTTATTGACATTTTTCAGTTTTTTTGGAATTTGTGTTAGACTTGTTTTTGTTCTAGCTCACGGCCCATCTGTATTTTTAGGCCCGTTTCAGTTTGGTGAGCCTATTTAAACAAACAGCTTTAACCCTAGCCAGAAAATTATCTGTTTTTAGACAATTAAATCATTGGCCGCTGATTCCGAATCAAATCATTCACGGTTATCTAGTGATCTTGTAAAATCCCGTTAATTCATTATCGGTTTTGATCATAGACGAGTAAAATCCCGTGAACGTGAATTGCATACAACCACAACATCAATCACATCATATCCACTTAAGATCCAACAAATCTTTTACACTTCATAATTCACGATAAAATGGAAAAGAAAGATACCTTATCTTCGTGTTCAGATTCAGAAATACAACAAATGCAACTAATTCAAGACAAATCAAAAGAAAGTTGCATGGTATCTTTTCAACGACTTCATTCACACCTCAAGTGTCTTTCAAACAACGACTTAAAAGGAAGTCGAACCGAGGATGGATTCAAACGCGCATTTGCAACACTCTTTGGTCAAGATCTAGAGACTTTCACGGGCACAATGTTCCTGTACATGGATCAACTACAAAAGCAACTTGACAACGAAGAATTTCAAGAGATTGGATCCCATTATGCTTTTAAGTACTCCAGACATAGTCTTAGATGTTCATTAAGTCACGGTTTATTTGATGAATGAAATGTTGACATGACACGCAACAAATTCCTACAATACACTCGACTCGATATTCTAGAATTCCGTGACACACTGATCCAACACAGGAATCTGTAAGAAGTCGATTGGTGAAAGACACAACATAAAATGAAGTATTGAAAGCAGGTGAATGAAAGACAAATCCAGACAACAGAGGAAAAAGACTGATAAGAGAATTCAATGGATGCATTGGATGCTAGTTCAGTTTATCTTGAAAGCAATGGGACAGAATTAAAAAGAGCAGATACAAAGCAGTCAGATCAGGGAATGATGCACATGTTGATGATGCAACAACCCATATATGATGAAGAGCCAAAGGCTGAGGTACAAATGACTGCTGATGATAATGTATCTGCTACAGGACAACAACATACTGAGCAACCTGAATTCATTCCAATAGAAGAAAGGTTGACCAGAAATGCTGAACAAATGTTCATGACATACGGTCCTTTACCTGCTAATTAAATGATAACATGAACAACTGAACCTCTCAGATCAATCGCTCGAGTCGGAAATGTAAGTCTCAAAATACTGTGTGCTAATATCAAAAAAATTTTTACAAGAATGAAGCACATTGTTTACTTGAACGTTAAATATCAAAATCAAAGTTATTAAAAGAAGGGGCAACAAGTCAATTTTTTGAATGAAAAAGTAATGACGCCAAGTTAAACATTGACATAGAAGTAATTGGAACAATAAACATCGATTGGAACATAGTGTGGCTAAATATACTTGCAAAGAATGGCAGTATACAGAAGGAAAAAGAGGCATTTGAAACAGACTTACCAATCTTTTTGATTCTATCAAAAGTACACATGTCAGACCAAAAACCAGAATGCCTCTTTAATATGAACCACTAAACAAAAGTCTAACGAAAATGATGATGTACTAGCTACAGATTCAGAAAAAGTGGGGGGTTTGCAATTGCAGCAATAAAAATGTTAAGGAAACTAGGACAGAAATAGTTGTAATACTAAGTTTGCAAAGCCATCAATCTTTGGGAAAACCGGTTGGACAACCACTCAAAAACCAATCCGTTTGTTAGACAACGCGACTGCGTTAAGTCTAAAGACCTAAATTCAAAACCACGGTTTGCCTCCCAAGTGTGATTGAACAACGACTTGACAAAACCGTCACTACACATAATCTGCCTAAGATGAAGAGAATCTAGCCCCTGCAACAACCTCATCACTGTTGCCACAAAGCTCATCTTAGGATAGCCAAACGAACTTTGTTCATAATCACTACCTAGAGGAAGCAAAGAAAAGACATACGAACACTCAAGGATCCATAGAAATTTTCTGACTCCAAACAGTTGAGTTTGCTCGACGTGTCAGAAATGTGTCTTTAATGCCAATCATGACGCTTGTGTAATAAAATTCCTGAAAGAAGTCAACTCGCGTGCTAAGGTTCCATCCAATAAGACAACAAACAGAAACAAACCCGTAGAGCAAATAAGGGTTGCAACGAAACCAAAAAGACAGATCCCAAAAGGACATAGGTTTTCAATCAAAAAGACTACCACTGTGCATGTGAAAACAACAACTCCTAGATCTTGTCTTAGGTGGCAACCAACGGGTAGAATTCTCAAGACTGTTTGTCTTAGATGGGTTCCAACAGGAAAGACATTCGCCTCTAGCACAACAAAGGTTGAAAGTGAACCCCCAAATGGTTCAAATGCAGATATCCCTAACCAATGTGAAAGCGAACAAGCTCTTAATGTCAGTGCAGGTACTCTCTTAAGTACAGGTACATCGTTCAATCCTACAGAGGAAGGACTCAGAGTTTGGTTGCGAAAAAGAAAGATATCTCAGAAAACAGGGCTTCAAGGAATTTTGATCTGATGATCACAAAATGACGTTTGAACACAGCAGTTCAAGCCTCGGTCGTCAATGTCAAATGGTGTCTGCTGAAAATAACACTTCAGGCCCCGTTCCTCAATGTTCAAAAGACGTTTGATCGCAGCAGATCAAGCCTCGGTCTTCATGGCAATGATGTCTGATCACAACAGTTCAGACCTCGCACCACAACGACAAGAGATGTCTGTTGAAAATGTCTCTTCAGGCCTCGTTCCTCAAGGACAAAAGGCGTCAGATTATGACAACTCTGACCCCGTGCCCCCAAGACAAAATGTTGTTCCTACAGCAGAAAAGACAGATTCGTCACAACAAGGGTTGGAATTTCTCTTCAGTCCTTTACTTGAAGAATATTACAATCCAGCACACGGTCATGCTGAGGACAACAACAATGATCAAGCACCGAATGCATCATTTCAAGAAGCTGAATTTATCAATCCTTTTTGTACACGGGTACAAGAAATTGGTGAGTCTTCCTCACGCAACATTGATAATACCGATGTGCATTCATTTCAACCACAAAGTCTGTCATGATTACGAAGGAACCAAGATCATCCATTAGAAAAAGTTCGGGAAAATCCAACCATGCCATTCCAAAAGAGGCCAAGCTTGCCACAGATCCTGGAAATGTGTATGTCGCGCTCACAGTAGTATTGATGAACCGAAGAACATTAGGAGCAATGGCTGATTCTGCATGGATCAAAGCAATGCAGGATGAACTTCATCAGTTCGACAGACTAAAAGTCTGGGAACTAGTCGACAAACCATTTGGCAAGATGATTATAAAGCTAAAGTGGTTATGGAAGAACAAGAAGGATGAAGATCAGACTGTAATTCGCAACAAAGCACGACTTGTTGCTAAAGGTTATGCTCAGGAAGAGGGTATTGATTTGAAGAATCATTTGCTCCATTTGCTCGCTTGGAACAGTATTTGGTTTTTGTTGCCCACGCAGCACACAAGTCTTTTCCAATCTATCAGATGGACGTAAAAACGGCATTTCTAAATGGTCCACTGAAGGAGGAGGTTTATGTTGCTCAGCCAGAAGGGTTCGTTGATCCAGATCATCCAGAAAAAGTCTACCTTCTAAGGAAAGCTTTGTATGGATTAAAGCAAGCTCCAAGAGCCTGGTACGATGAACTATCAAACTTCTTGATGTCCAAAGCATTACTAAAGTACAATGACCCACTTTATTCAAGATAAAATACGGGGAGGATATTCTACTTGTGCAGATTTACGTTGATGACATAATTTTTGGGTCGACAAATCCTAAATATTCAAAACGATTTGAAAAGTTAATGCACAGTAGATTTGAAATGTCCTTAATGGGGGAGATGAAATTCTTTTTAGGACTTCAGATCCACCAGTCCCCAAAAGGTATTTTTATCAATCAGGCAAGTAACGCATTAGAGATTCAAAAAAGCATAATATAGACAACGTCACTCTTGGTACACCAATGGCTACTAACCTAAACTAGAGTAGATTTGAGTGGAGAAACCCGTAGACTAATCTGATTATCGTAGTAAAATTTGGGTCACTCATGTACTTGACATCTATAGACCAGACTTAGGTGGCAAGCAGTATGCCTATTGTGCACGTTATCAAGCACGATCACTCAAAAGCACCTCAAGAGGTTAAAGATCTTTAAAAGACCTAAAGGGTACCATGAACATGGACCTGGTATCCAAGGATTCTAGCTTTGAACTACCAGCATTTTCAGATGCGATCAATGCCGGTTGCATTGATACTCGGAAAAAGCACTTCTAGAGGGATACATTCCTTTGGGGATTGCTTGTAAGTTGGATGTCCAAAGAAATAAAACTGCCCTGCAATGTCGCAGCAGAGGCAAGTCGTGGCGTATCTCAAGTTGTGCTCAAGTTAATGTGGATGAGAACACAGCTTCAAGATTATGGTTCAACTAACACAAAAATACCGTTTGTATTGCGACTCTCATTCAGCATACTATCTCATGCAACCCACTCAACACCACGACAAAGCACATCCATACTCGGTCATCATTTCCATAAAGGAACAGGTTGAAAATGGTATAAGTGAATTAATATTTTGTCAGAACTGAATACCAATTTAGCTGACATGTTTTACGAAACCCTTCCCCTGAGGATCGGTTTAAGTATCTTTCAGAAGGATTGGTATGAGATGTTGACGTCCAACGGAATGGGAGGTTCTGACCAAATGATCTGCTTGATATACATCATCAAAACATCACCATGTAAAATTATTTGAGAAAAGCAAAATACAAAAATATAAAACTTCAAAAAGAAAATACAAAATCAGAAAATTAGAAAATTTCCAAAAAGATTCTTCTCGACATGTCTCTTGGAATCGATAACATTTACGTGCTTAGAAATGTCGATTAACATTGACACGGGTGTGTAAATGAAGTTCGAGCGAGAGTTGCAAATAGTTTCACAACATGTCATTTCTAATTTTCTAAATGGCTTATGTGCAAATGTCAGTCATATCCCGGACGTCAAATAAAGGGGGGGGGGAACGTTTATAACTTATCCTCACAACGAGAAAATTAAAACGTTTTTTTTTCCCCCTTTCGGTCTTGAGCTGTTCTTACAAGACATTCAATGTTTTTAGCTCAAGAAAAAGGAAAGTGTACGTTTCAGTGCGCTTACCCTTAACGTTAGAAGAGAAGTCCTCTAACATTTGGTTTTTCAAAAAGTTGAACATGATTTTTCAAGAATTTCTCGATGACAAATCATAATCTTTCAAAATTGTGTGTTCAACACTCCAACCCTCACAATGTTTTCAAAAGACAACAATTTCTCAATTGGTCCTATTTTTGAGGGGGAGTTTTTTGAAAAACAAAGTTTTAATGTTCTTGGATACATCATCAACGACCATTCTTATGTATTCAAAACATTATCATAATGTTCCAAACCATTCATGCTGACCATATTTTCTCCCACAGATTTTTCAAGACATATTTTAATCACAAGGTATTTCAAAAACTAAGTGTTTATTATTTAAAATAAGGGGAGAAAATGTATTTAAAATATGATCTAATTGACTCAATGTGCTGAAAAGGTTTTATGGTTCGATCTTATACCCAACAACATCTTAATTTCACGACGATTCTGAAGTCATAAGGTGGTTAGGTTAGGAATCAATCCTATGATCCAACCAGAACCGGAGGATCTACCCAAGGATAATCCAAAGTTAGAAATAGCAAAAAAAAAAAATAGCATGTCCTTGATGGTATAATGGAGATGAATGTATAGGGAAGAATGCGACTAAGATTGACTAAACACTAGAACAATCACAACAAGGGTAGTAATGGACGCCTGGTAAGCATTGTAAGGCATTGAAGAATGAAAAAGAAATTGTATGGATAAAGGGTCTAAAGAACGAAGCCCTACCAACAACTAAGCAGAAACCGGGTCAATACATATGCTGTCAGAATCACAAGTTGATTGCTGACATTGAAAACGACATCATGGACCCAGTGATGCAATGCACAACCCTTCCCAGCCATTCGGGTTTCTCTCAATAGAAACTTGTCTCATTTGTCACGGAGATACACACGTTATCTATTGACATCTCATTCCGAGATCGTTGATATTGAATAGGTGGCAATATGCTCCAGCCTCCGAGTACTAAAGACCAAATCACTAAACGAGTCTAGAGCTAAGAGATCAATAAAATCTCGATAGGTAACCATTCCATTTCAAACACTTGTTGAACATCATCAAGTTCACAAGCTGTTATCAAGAGTCCTACGCAATATCATTGTGATATTTGCCAGAACATCCGAGTGATACTAATGTATTCATAATGAAGATGGAAATCCTGCTTGAGCCAGCATCAAACAAGCTCTTGGTAGGTGACTTGCGAGATTCTATATGAATCAAACTTGTGACAACTGGATATCGATTTGGTCCAGTAAATGAATTGACGGTTGATGAATTTTGATAAAAACATGACACTCTCGATGTGTTACAAAAACTCTTTAACGAGTGACACGTCGATTGATTTTCAAATCAATTTTCTCGTTTATCACTAACGTAAACCTGCAGGTCAAACGGTGGTAACGGCAACCTCAATCCCATTCAAATGCTCAATCTACGAAGACATACTATCTAGAAAGCTCAAGATTTAAAGACAAAGACTTCCGCTAACTCTGATTTGAAGCTTTCAAGATAATGCAAAAGTATGAGCATGTTGGTCAAAAACAAAAGATCGCAAGATGGCATAGACGATAAAGACAATGACAAAGGCTCAAAGTCAAGATCACAAAGCATGAAGGAACAAGCTTACAACAAACAACGAAGACAAAGACCAAGAACACTCGAGCTTAAATGACAAAAGCAATCTCACTGATCTCATGAAGGAGTGTCATCAATGAACTCACTTAAGGAGATTGTTTTAGCCTTAAAATATATTGAGTCAATAAAGAGCGGAGCGTTCCGGTGTCTTCAAGACCCACTTCGGGAGATTGTTAGCCTTAATTTATTGATTCGAACAAGGAAGTCAGTCACTCTCTATGTGAGTCTTCGTTCTTATAATTAGTTAATGTTTGTAATAGGATATATCGGAATCAGCGCGATAGTTAATCTAATATTGTATATGTTTTGGGTTTAATCCCAAGCAAAACCCAAGCCTGGGTCCTAGTTAAATATCCCGCGCATCCACTTTTACCTTGGGGTTCGGGGTATAAAGGAACTTCCACTTGGAAAATTAGTATGTTCAAAATATCAAAATATCTTTTCCTTTCTCTCATCAATTTCTCTCTCTCTTTCTCTCTCTAAAAGATCAACTCACTCTCTTTCTCTTTTCTAGTCGATCGTGTATGTTAATAATATTATCGTTTATGAAGTGTTAATCAGGAAACCTACATTTGTTTTAACTGGATGATCTTTGTGTATTCTTGTAGTTTGAATAGGACTGACAGGCATAAATGCATCCAAATTGTTCATGTCAGCCTCTGTACCAACATCTTCATCATCATCTGAATAGACAATATCTTCCAATTCAGGCATATTTGGATCATCTGGAAGTTCAATGCTTGATTTTCTACCAACAGCATTAACTTCATTTGTGCTAGCAGCATTAACATTGTTAGTGCTGTTAACATTATCATCCTTCTCTTGATCATTACTTTCATCCTCTTTACTTGAATCACCACCTTCTTTTCCTGGTTCTTCAGTAACCTTCTTTTCATCATCTCCTGAAGGTTTGAATTCAGCATCAGGAGAACTCTTTGAACTTTGAGAGAATAGTGGATCAGCAGGCCACAATGGTAGCAAAATGTAATCTTTGCCAGGTACTGTCTCCATTTTACCTGCATCATCACATGCTTTTGTACCTGCATTACCATTAGACTGATTTCCTGCAACAACTGGCTTATAATTCATTGACTTTGTTAGTGCATCAATATCAAAAAGCCAATTTGGTCCACTTCCTGCAATATTAGGTGTATTCTCACTAAATTAGACATGCAGGTTCTCTTCAAGGGGGGGGGGGGGGGGGGGGGGGGGGAGACACGAGTTCTAACGAGTGATTACTCTAAAGCTTTACTATTAATTGAGTAACCAACAAAGAATCCTTCAGCACCTTACCATCAAACTTGCCTAATTGATTCAATGTATTTGAAAGTGTAATAGACACCAAATGGTCTTATAAAGCCTAAAGCTAGTTTTCTACCAAGAAAAAGTTCATAAGGGGTCTTGTTATGAGGCTTAGTTACTAATACTCTATTTTGCACATAGCAACCAGTATTAACTGTTTCAGCCCAAAAAGTAGTAGGTAGCTTAGAATCAGCTAGCATTGTCCTGGCAGCCTCAATTAGTGTTCTTTTTTTTCTCTCAGCTACTCTATTTTGTTGAGGAGGTCTAGCTAAACTAAATTCTCTGTTAATACCTTTTCTCTCACAAAACTGATTCATCTCCTTATTCTTGAACTCAGTTCCATTGTCACACCTAATTACCTTAACCCTTTGATCTATTAGATTTTCTACTCCAGTTATAAAGGACTTAAGAATGGCACTAGTCTCATCCTTAGTAGCTAGAAAGAAAACCCAACTAAACCTACTGTAATCATCTGTGACAACTAGGTAATACATCTTTTTCATCAAGCTTTTTACAAATGTTAGACCAAATAAATCCATGTGCAACATATGTAAAGGTTGGCTGATTGAGCTTACTGTTTTGGACTTACAAGAAGCTCTATGTTTCTTTCCTTTTTGACAACCAACACAGGTTTGATCATTTTCAAAAAGTTTTGAAGATAAACCTCTTACAAGATTTCTCTTAACCAGTTTATTCATAGTTTTGAAATTTATGTGTCTTAGCCTTCTATGCTAAAGTTTAGATTCATCAGATGTGGCTTTTGCAAAGAGATAAGTTAGACCTCCTTTAGGAACAATATTCTTTAAATCAACACTATACATATTATTCTTTCTAGGAACCTTAAGTAAAACATGACTTTTATCAGTTAACTAAAAGTTTGGAGATAAAACAATACATTCAGTGTCATTAAAAAGAACACTATTCTTTTTGTCACACATTTATAAGACACTAAAGAGGTTAAACTGTAACTCTCTTACAAAATACACATTCTCAAAATCTAAATTACCAGTTTAGATTGTACCTCTGCCTGTGATTTTCCCTTATTTGGGGTTACCTCCAAAGGTAACATATCCTCTATCAATTTCTTCAAAATCAATAAGATAGGGCATGTTCCCTGTTATATGCCTTGAACATCCACTGTCAATCACTCCTTGGTCCTGTAAATCCATTTGTGGATTGCCCTGCACATAAGGTAAGAAAATCAGTTTCTTTTAGGGACCCAAGCCATCACTGACTTGGATCTGCCTTGTGCATCAATATAATCAAACCTTTTTAGGATGGTTGATGCACTGTTGTGTTTAGAAACATGGTCTATTACTTTAGTATTTGGTTTCCAAACCCAAAAGGCTAAGGCCTTAACAGCATTAACCTGGTTTCCCTTAACAGCATTAAGTACTACTTTTGGCCTAGCAGCATTAACTACTGCTTTTGGCCTAGCAGTATTAACATTCTTACCACTAACAGTATTAACCCTCTTATTAAAATTACTATTTTTAGTTGCTATTTTGTTGTTAATGGGCCTTCTAACAGTTGAATGTGCTTTATTAAAAACATTTGTCATTGGTCTTGCACTATTCACAGTTGTTTTGGGTTGAGCAGTATTAACTGGTCTAGCAGTAGTAAGTTATACTAGGCCTGACCTCATTAATACTGCTTTTGGAACCATGTTCCTTTTAGGACTGAGGTGAGTCATTCTAGAAAAATGCTGGTGATTCACCCTTTGAGTATAGTTCCACACTGGTTTTACCATCTTTTTATTATTAAACATTCTCTGATGGTAATCACAATCATACTATAGGTGATCAAAACTTCCACATACATAACAAGCTTTGTTAAACATCTCAAAATTACTTCGTAATCTTTGAGACATCATATTATTCCAGTTTCTTTGGTTTCCTCTAGGACTATGTGTGTTCAGCCTATTTTGATTACTTTGTTTAACAATTGTTTTCTAAGGAGATTTTACTTGCTCTTTAGATTTAACAAACTTTATTTTAGTAAAACTAGACTTAACTGTTTTCTTCTCTTTCTTAGCCTGAGGCACATCTTCTTCCTCACTATCAGACACCTAATCCTCAATAATTGGAGCACCATCATTCTTCCTGACAACCTTAGGTTTGTCTGTGCTAGCCTAAGCTTCACTAGTTTTAACTACATACTTTTTAACTGTAGGCTCACTAACTATAGGCTCATTTACAAACTCTTCTATACCATATAATGACAAATCATGTTTTAGAGGTATAAAGTTTCCTGTATAGGGAGGTGGAACAACATTATACCCTAAACCTGTTTTGTACTTATCAATTATCTGACAATCTAGTAGTTTGTTTAAGTTTTTAGATGAATTCTCAAAATTTTCTATTGTTAGCTGAATTTCATCCTTTTATTTTTGAGCCAGTTCCAACTTTCTCCTAAGCTCTATAATGGATGCTTCTTTTAAATAAATCTCACGTTTTAAGAGCTTGATATCTTCTTCATAAACAGAATTATTTTTCTTATAAACTAGAAGTCTTGCTTCTACAGGCCCTAAACCTGTTTTATAAGTAATAGCATTTATCTTAGATGTCCTTAAGTCTTTTAACAGTTGTTCTTTAAGAATTTTAACATTTTCCAAACAAGATGATGAACAGTTTGAATCAGTAGATACCTCAGAGTTAGAACTTGTAGAAGAGTAAGCCATGAGTGCAAAGTTAGTTGGACCTTCTTCTGCTTGATCACTCCAATCATAATCACCAAGACCATCACATGAGATCAAAGCATTGGAAGTAGTTGTCTCCACTGGCACACTTCTTCTTGTGCTTTCCCTGTTCCTGTTTTCTTGGTTCCTTGGAGCCCTGCACTCCCTTGCAAAGTGTCCCCTTTTGTGGCAGTTGTAACACTCCACCTTGGACTTATCAAACCCAATGGTCTCAGTACCATTCACAGTAAGCTTTCTTCCAGTGTTCTTCAAGAATCTCCTTGCCCTCATTGTTAGCATAGCCATCTGCCACCTCAAGTCCATCTCTTCTAAATCATCAGGATTAATTTGTTGCAAGTCCTCATTGTCAAGTTGTGGACTATTTGGTTACCTTGCAAAGAAAGCACAGATAACATCATCACTCAAGTTATCAATTGTTGTTGAGTTAACAGCTGTTGTTGGGAATTTTGATTGGATTGAGACAAATAAATAAAAGGAGGACTTAAATGCAATGCTTGAAATTCTTCAAAAGATGCGAAGATTATGATGAGATTCTAAAAGATCTCCTTAAGAAGATAAAAGATATAAAAGATAAAGATAAAAGTTAGGAAGCGGATTATTATTTGTTTCTTTAAATTATATTTGTTCTTATCCTTTGTATAAACCTATTTGATCCTATACTATAATAAAGAGAACATTTAGGTAGTGTCGTTTAATGTTGTGCATAAAGAAAAAGGTAGTCGAACTAAAGGGGGTGTGTGTGTGTGTTCTAGGCGTTGTGGTTCTTTGTAAACGCCCTAGGATGAGTGTATGTAGCCTCATGATTAATGTTTTCATTGATCCTGTTACTAGTTAGAGTATACTGTTTAGAATTGATCATCTAGAATTTGGAGCGAATGAGTAATAATATGAATGAAAACTACTTTGTCAATATAAATTTGTTCGGTTATGCTTTTTTCGCTTGCATTATTTCATGTTCCATTGTTTTATTTTTCCTGATATAGAATCTAATCAGTTTGAGCTTACACGATTCTATTAGACTTCACAAATTGGTATCAGAGCTTGGTGGCTCGTGATCTTCGGATCTACAAGGTTGTTTGGTGTCGCATCTATGATGGAAAGAGGTACGGTGAAGGACTTAAATGCAAAGCTGAAATTCTTCAAAAGATGGAAGATTTTGAAGATTCTAAAAGATCTCCTTAAGAAGATAAAAGATATAAAAGATAAAGATAAAAGTTAGGAAGGTATTATTTGTTTCTTAATTATATTTGTTCTTATCCTTTGTAAACCTATATGATCTATACTATATAAAGAGACATTAGGTCGTGTCGTTTATGTGTGCATATAAAAGGTAGTCGACTAAAGGGGTGTGTGTGTGTGTGTTCTAGGCGTGTGGTTCATTGTAAACGCCTAGATGAGTGTTGTAGCCTCAAGATTAATGTTTCATTGATCCTGTTACTAGTTAGAGTAACTGTTCTAGAATTGATCATCTAGAATTGGGGCGAATAGTGAATAATATGAATGAAAAACTTTGTCAAAATAACTTTGTTCGTTATGCTATTTCCGCTATGCATTCTTTCATGTTCATTGTTATTTTTCCTAGATATAGATCTAAACAGTCTGAGCTTACAACGATTCTTTAGACTTGACAATTGGTATAAGAGCCCGGTGGCTCGTGATCTAGGATCTACAAAGTGTTTTGGTGTCGTATCTATCAAGGAAAAGAGGTATGAATTTTCTGTCTTGGTTATCATGTCGAATCTGGTGATATTAGGGTTTTTCAGCAACCCTAATTCGATATAACAGGAAGTTTGTTTAAAATTGTTTTTGATTGGTTCGTGACAACAAGATGGTTGCTGATTGGTTACATAATTCAAGCGTTCTTTGGAACTTATTCTATGAAAAGAATCATTAGCAGTTGGTGAGAATGATGAATTAGTGACAGTTTAGTGACTATTAAAAGTGTCGCTAAAAGGTGTTGTCTGGATACTTAAAAAAAGATATCTTTAAACAGTGGTTATATGTTTTGTACTGCTCGTTGGTGGTTACTACTGCCACGAGACACAGTACTGCTGGTGATCGTAAATATTGGTGCTTTACTGACGCTAAAAAGTGTCTCAAAAAGGTATGGGAGGAAGGAGCACTTTATACTGCTGACCTACATGATTAGTACTGCTAGTATCAGAAGGACAGTAGTAACCAGAGTTAATACTGCTAGTCTTATCTTTGAATAGGTTTAAAGCTTATGTTCATTTATGTTGCTATCTTTGGTTAGTACTATTAGTTATGCATTAGTGCTGCCAGGGTAAAAAATTTGGTTACTACTGCTATTGGTCTTAAAGGACTTAATGCTGCTCGTTACAAATTACTACTGCCAGGAAGATGAGTTAATACTGTTAGTTTATCGTAAGTATTGCTGCTTGAATAGTTTGTACTGCTAGAGTATTTTTAAGCAGTTTATGCTGCTCGGGCTATTTGGTTTATACTGATAGCTTTGATAGATATCAGATGACACACACATGATGGATGTCGAACAAAATATAAAAAAAAGTTTGTTTTTGGTGTTTACTGTTTGGTTTTTGGATTTGGTTTATATGTTCTTAAACGTTTTAAAGGCTCGTATTTATTGGATTAATTGGTTACGAAGAAGATTGTTTATCACCTATTTGAAGTTGAAGTGGAGTTTTTCAGATGCGTGTTCTTATCATATCTTAAAGTGGGTGTTACACTTTGAAGATAACTTGTTCGTGCTTAGAAACGATGTGACGAAAACTTGACAAATCTAGCAAAGGTGTGTGATTTACAAACTTATGGTGCTCAATGCTCACATTTGCTATCACTTTGGTCTGGTGTCTCATAGAAGATGAGGATTTTTGTCAAGAGGTTGCGATCTACTTATATTTCACAGATTTATTTATAAGTTTGGAGTCACGTGGATAGTACAAGATATAAGACACAAGTTTGGGTTGTTCTACTTCTACATCAAGTTCGTTATACTTAGTTTTCTTCATCAGTAATCATTACATAGAGCCTACAGAATTAAAGATTCAAGAAATGGTTAACATATGGGTTTCAGGGGAAGCTTAATGTTAAAATGTTTAACCATTTACATGCATCATTGAGGTGAAGGTTTTTACTACTGCTAGTGTGAGTTTCTACTACTCAAGTTCATTTTTCTTATTGTGCTTAATGGTGGGTAATTTGAGGAGTTAGAAGGCTTAGATTAGAAGTGTGATATTGGTTTGTAGTGGTCAAGATCAAAGTTGCTTATATTCATAAGTCCCCTATTGGATTATGACAAAAAGGGGAAGAAGATGTTAACAGGTACAATTGGCAACTTATAGATCCTTGGTGTGGCATGGTACAAAGGAAATCTACTTAAGGGGAAGTTTGTTTCATTCAGGGAGATGATTACATCTCAACTTCAGGGGAAGCTTTGATTAAAGGCTTTATGATGAAGTTCGCACACGACTTTGTTTGTTTTGTCATCATCAAATAGGGGAAGATTGTTGGGAATTATTGATTTGATGAGACAAAATAAATAAAAGAATGAAACAAGGACTTAAATGCAAAGCTGGAATTCTTCAAAAGATGGAAGATTTTGAAGATTCTAAAAGATCTCCTTAAGAAGATAAAGATAAAAGTTAGGAAGATATTATTTGTTTCCTAATTATATTTGTTCTTATCCTTTGTAAACCTAGATGATCTCTACTATATAAAGAGACATTAGGTCGTGTAGTTTAAGTGTGCACAAAAAATGTAGTCGACTAAAGGTGTGTGTGTGTGTGTTCTAGGTGTGTGGTTCATTGTAAACGCCTAGAATGAGTGTTGTAGCCTCAAGATTAATGTTTCATTGATCCTGTTACTAGTTAGAGTAACTGTTCTAGAATTGATCATCTAGAATTAGGGTGAATAGTGAATAATATAAATGAAAAACCTTGTAAAAGTAACTTTGTTCATTATACTATTTCCGCTATGCATTCTTTCATGTTCATTGTTATTTTTCCTAGATATAGATCTAAACAATCTGAGCTTACAACAATTCTTTAGACTTTACAAAATATATAAGTATAAGATTCAAGTCTACAATGATGTAGACGTAGAGATGGTAGGGGCTGAAACTGTTGAGCGTGAGAATAAAGAAAGGATGAAATGACTGATGCAACCAAAGCTAATGTTGAAAAGAATACAAAAGAAAAGGGTGATGCTGAATTGGCTAGAAAGGCTATGACCTCTGACTATTAAGTCAAAGTGTCTAATGATCTCCCTCTGCCATCTTCCAGTTTATCCGTGTTGGGATTAAAAGTCTTCTTGATGCTGCTAGAATTACTACTACTCATGTTTTTGTTAATGCTGCTCAGCTGAATTTAGTGCTGCTTATGAACTTAAAAGAAAATATACTAAGTAGTTACTACTGCTGGTACAAAAGTTAATGCTGCTAGTGAAAGTTACTACTGCTAGTATAAAAGTTAATGCTGCTAGTGAAAGTTACTACTGCTAGTACAAAGACTGCTTGAAGTTAATGCTGCTGAAGAGTTACT
>BQNB010095121.1:3811-25947 GCA_026074375.1 Tanacetum coccineum
TGTATCTTTATTTTGTTGGTATAAATATCATTTGTTTTGTTGACTTTCCATCCGGAATAGTCAAGACGAGTATTATATCAAGTGATTTTTGCGTTTGAGCATGTGAGTCCGTTCAATATTGAGGAAACCGTCTCATTATAAGCGAAAGTAAGATGAGTAAGAAAAGACGAGCACCGAGAACGGCGCTCCCTTAAGGTGGGTGGAATGTAACAACCCGAGTTTCACGACGCGTATGATGATCGCGAATTCTACGTCATAATATTTATGTGTGTGTTACTTCCATATTTTTATAACACAAAACACACACACTTCTCTCCCCCTCTTTGTCGGCCGGAAACCACCACCACCACCGGAAAAGTTTTTCGGTCACCGGAAACCACCGTGTCGCCGGAAAAAGTTACATGCATTCCGATCAACCTATATTTTTCGAATCCCCTCGTCATTTCCTACGCATCTATCCAATAAAATTTCACATGCAATGAGTATTTTTCTAATTAGAGTTCGGGTTTGATTCATAAGATTTTGAGTTGAGGGGTTGTTTAAAATGGTTAGATTAGTGGTATTTCGAAGTGGGTTTTGTTTAAAAGTGGCGGGTTTAGTGTTTTGGGTTCGGTTTGAGTTTCGGTTAAGACAAAAAGAGACGATTTCGATCATTGATTTTGCTTATTATAGCATTGTGAGCATTCTTTTATGTTTTGTTTTGTTTCTTTTATTGATTTGATTATATGTGATGAGGTCCGACACTTACGTTGGTTACAATAGATTGTGAATGGGTTGATTAGTTGACGGAGATAGGTTAACAAGGCGTATTTTGATGTCGTTGTGAGGCGAAAATGAAGTTTTGATAAGTTTTGTAAAAGTTAATTTCGAGAAGAAAGTTTGGCTCAGAAAATGAGGTTCGAAAAATCATAAGAACTGATTTTTGATGTTGAAATATGATAGAGTTCGTCCTAATGTACGTTTCGGTAATTCGAACGTCCCGTAACTCCTTATAATGAAGAGTTACGGCGAAAACATGTTTTGAAAAACTTATTAATTCCAAACAGCACTTGGTAATCCATACTTTCTGTCCAGATTTTTAAACAGTGATTTTGGGCACTTTCGAGTCCGTTTCAACCTTCCGGCGAAACACGAAAGTTGTCTGGAATGACGTTTTCTATAAAATTGCTTCTTTGTCTGAATCGTGAAAATATGATTTAGCGGGTCGTTTAGAGCGGGTCATATTTAATTATATACATACATATGTAAAAGTCAAACAAAAAAGTCAAACGTAAGAATAACTTGACATTTATATGTCGAAAGAGTTTGAGTGATAGAAAAATACTATCAATAAGATATTTAGAAATCAACAAGTATTTTACGACCATCGGTCAGGTCTAAAAACATAAAGTCTAAATATAGTAACTTTTGATAATACGCGAACGTAACCTTGTTACAGATAATTAGTAACCGGGTTGGATGTCGGAAGTATGACGAAGTAAATAAATATTTTTATAATTATAATTAAGTGTCGAGACCTACTAAATATGGTAACTTTCCGAAAATAGCAACTTTCCTAAAATAGAAAGTTTCTTAAAATAGAAAGTATTCAATTAAGCAATGTATTATGTAAATAAAAGACCGACCGTAACCTAATATCGTGGGGTTTTAGGATCTAAGGCGCAAGCGGATTTCTCATCACATGTATGAATACATATATATACTATATATATGATTTTGCGGATACGATGTACGCATCGTTGATTATACTTTTCGGTATAGTAATCGAGCGACATAAATTATTTGATCTTTGGCTTTCGATCAAGGTGAGTTCATAGCCCCGCTTTTAAAGTTTTCAATGTTTTTAACTCCTCGAGGGGGATACATTGCTTGTTTTGTGAAATTGAACGCAAACTGTTTTTGATACTTGAATATGATTCCTTCACTACTGAGTATATGCCTTTTTCTGTGTGACTGTTAGTTACCATGTGTTGGTAAGCGATGATGCATTAAATATATCTATTGAGTTTGATAACCGTGTTCGGGGTTTGAATCCGTTGGGACCACCCTGTCAAACGGACATTTTGTAGTTAGTATTAGGAGAAGTGGCATACTTCTCGGACATAATTTCGTCCTACGGGATGAATGTGTTAAGTTTCGGTACACAGGCTCTTTAGTTAGAAATCACTATTTTTATAACTTGA
This sequence comes from Tanacetum coccineum, assembly GCA_026074375.1. Classification (NCBI taxonomy): domain Eukaryota; kingdom Viridiplantae; phylum Streptophyta; class Magnoliopsida; order Asterales; family Asteraceae; genus Tanacetum; species Tanacetum coccineum. The sequence goes on from BQNB010095121.1 coordinate 5,995, forward strand.
CTTACGAGCCAACGTTATATGTTTTGTGGAACCAAAAATATGCGTTCTATGTGTTAATTGTACACTCTATGAATTCACTCAACGTTTTGTTGACTCTTTAAGCATGTATCTCAGGTTAATTGTTGTTGATGGCGAGATGAGACGGAACACGGATATCAAGGACGGTGTCTCGGTGAAGTAGTGTCATAAACTAAACAAATGTTTTAGAAATCAAGTCGTGTTGTGACTTTTAGAAATAATTTCTATAATGGTATTGGGACCTATGTAACTCTGATCTTTCTAATAAATGAAATTGTGTTTTATAAACATATATTTGAACGTTTATTGGGACTCGTGTGCATGTATTGTGAAGTAGCACCCCAATGTTGTATTCCGCTGCGTATCATAGTTTGGGGGTGTTACACCATCCAACTTTTTTTGCCTTTCTTAGAAGACGAAGCAGTTATGGAAGCCCCCGTAGTTGGGCCATGACGTGCGATGTCAGCAGAAACAAATGGAATAGGTACGCTAAAAACTCTAGGAACGACTTTACCACATGATCATGCTCTGGATTTGTTACCCTTACAGAAGGTGCCTGAATGTTGTCAAGAGCAAGCAGAACGTCTCATTTGTTAGCTGGAAGTTGGTCAGACCTATCAGGACACATCTCTTTCTATTTATTACTTTCAACAATTCCTACAGCTGCATAAAAATAGATGTCAACAATAAAAACATATGTTTCTAATAAGAGCATCTATGTATATGGACACAACTAAAAGTGAAAGCAGCAATACAAAGACATACTTATTGACATGTTTAAACTCTTTCACCTTTGTTTTACAAATGGCTGTAGATCACATCACTATATTTACAAGTGTTACATAAACATCTTGTAGATTATTTTGAGTGTAGTAACCCATTTAGAAACAAGAGTTAAATAATTTGTCAAGTGTGTGGAAAAATAATGTCCTAAGATCATATGTTAAAATCCGTCACTAAAATATTTCCAACACATTACTACTCTTTTCAACAGATGTTACTTCCTAAATCTTTTCATCGTTCTTTGCTTTGTTTGACCTTGGAGTGGTTAAACAAAAGAAATTATTATTATTAATACATTAGTATTTAGTTAAAGGAAATTGTTATTTTTTTTTTGTTTAACTTTGCTTGTGCTTGCATTGTTCTTAACAAACACACATCATAATTATATTCTTTTTATAAACGTATAGTATTTTACAAAAGATGTATGTTGTATTAAAATAGTTAGAAAAATCATTCATACACTAATAAAATGTCAAAAACTATGTATACTATGCATAACAACAAATAGTTTTTCGCACAAGCAAAACATATGACAATCCAGAAGTAAGAAATTAACTTGTCATTATTCATCAACCTCACACTTAGAACTAGTCTTAGGATTAATGGAACACACTATGAAAATCTTTATTTGTCTTCTTTTAAAAGAGTGTTCGTGAGGGTCAAGAAAGATTTCGAATATATATCAATATTATTCAAACTATGATTGATATTATTATCTAATCTATTGAAAGTTTTCGGAGTTTTGGACAAGAAATCGGATTTTTATTTGTCTAGCTTTAAGATTATATCAAAATATAACAAGAGATATTATCTTAAACCTACATACTCAATCACACTTGATTGATATGAAAATAACGACATCCTCTTCCAAGACAATAAGAATATGCATCGGATCATAACTCATACTTGTGTAGATGATATCATATTGAGTCTACTTGTCCAATAGTTGTGTTCCAAATATTTGGGAAATATATGCATAAAATACACAATGAAGTAGGATGACGGCTTGGAATTTTTGGTCTTCCTTGTCCAAAATAGTCAAGTAATTTCTTGCAATGGAAATTGGTAAAGTCGTCATCTTCGAAAAGCCAAACATGGCAAACGCACAACATATGTAACTTTGCTCAAACAATTTAAAAGCACAACTCAAAACTCAAACTATTTTCCCATCAAAACTCTCTCTTACTTTATCAAATAAGCATAATTTCTTCTTATCAAATGAGACCTTTAACCATCTAAGGTTAGAATTAGAAGAAGTAAAGATATTCCACAAACATTTTTGTGATTTTATTCAATTGGTGATCTTAAGGGGTTTTGAATTGACGATGTTTATTATTCAAAACGATAATCAATCTCATTATTCACATACAATTTCTTAATTTTGAATATGAATCATGAAATCGGATTGGTTTATCTAGTTCACGAAATTATTAATCAAATCGACATAGTATTTTCCATGTGTCTACAGATTTACCATCCTTGGTTATTACATTGAAATCAGAAAGTCGATTGCAAGACAACAAGATTAGTATCGAATTGCAATTACACTTGCAAATGTAAGATGTGTCATTGAGTCTAAAAGTGTTCAAATGTTGTGTTATTAGCTATGGTCAAATTATACATGCTAAACTTAACACACTCTTCACTCTAACACAATCTACCCACATAATTCATAACCGACTAAACCAAATATTAGGAAAAGAACACTAACTTGTTGATCTTATGATTATAATGATTTAACAAGTTTCTTATTTGATTGATGTTTCTCTAAAGATTTAGGGTGCGATCTCTCATTTAGGGTTTGGTGTTTTTTCGTTCTTTAGGGATCTTTAATCATTCTTATCGACTTTCATTAAGGAAGTCAGATAGTCCTTCGTGTATTTATATTATTGCCTTCCTTTAAAGGTTTTTCGTGATGAGATAAACGTGGATCTCATAGCTGCTGTGTTGATCTTTTAGTTTTCTTTGTTTAGGGTTTTTTAGGTTTCGTTTTGCTTGTTGCAGTCAAGAATGTCGAATACAAGTGATAAGGGTACTACGTTTGGAGATGGTGCTGCTAGGGTTGGTATGCAGCTTAGAAGTAGTCCAAAGGTGAGTACATCTTCTCCTTTGGTTTCTCCGTCTACTATTATTAACGTGCCCCGAGAACTGTATAGTATTGATGTTGCTCACTTTTGGAGTTCCATTAACTACTATGGGTGACTTGCAAAAGTTAATTAATGATATTAATTCTGGTAAACATGATGAGTTATTATCTGAGTTGACTAATAAAGATCGTATGGAAACTTGAAGCTTAGGTTTCTATTATGTAATTCAATTAAGGTTGATCGTAATAACGCTGATGTTATCCCTTGTAAGGTTTCGTATGCTGATGATTCAATTAATCTTAATGTTGATGAATCCACAATACCTAGTGACCCTATCGTTCAGTCTGTGGACATCAACAAGTCAACATCCTTTGCTGGAGTTGCGGGTGGAAGTGCAAAGGATCAACCAAATGTTAATTCCAACTTTCGTACCTGGTGCACTGATCCGTATTGATGGTGTTAACATCTCTATTCCTCGTAAAGTTGTTGAAAAGGTTAGTACTCGCTTGAACACACTCTATATGGCTACTTTATTGGAAAGAGAATGGCGTTTCTGGTTGTTGAATATTATGCTAGGAATAACTAGGCGAAACATGGGCTGAAAAGGATTATGATGAATTCCAAAGGCTTCTTTTTCTTTAAATTTGATTCTCGGGCTAGTTTTAGAGGAACTGTTCTGGAGGGTGGGTATTTGGTGATTTCGTAAAATCTCCGATCATTCTCAAGAAATGGTCGATGGATACTAGATTGCTCAAAGAAGAATTGACTCGTATTCCGATATGGGTTAAATTGCATGATGTTCCTATTCAAGTTTTTGAAGAGGATGGTATTAGTCTAATTGCTACGTTCATTGGTAAACCTGTTATGCTTGATTCATACACAAGCTCTATGTGTAAGATTCGATGGGGTAGAGTAGTTTTTGCTCGGTGCTTAAGTGAGGTAAATTTAGAGGCTGATCTCGTAGATGTTGTTACTATTGGTATTCCATCTCTTTCTGATGATGATTTTACCAAAGAAACCATCCGTGTTGAGTATGAATGGAGGCCGCCCAGATGTGATATATGTAAGATTTTGGTCATGTTCATGACTATTGCCCTAAAAAGGTGATGAGTCCTCTGTTGTTGCTACTTCTAATGTTGATTACCCATATGCTGAGAAGACTAATGATGGTTTCCAAACGGTGGGTAAAAAGAAGAAGAGGAAAGGTAAGTCCAAGTCTACTAATGGCGGTCAGTTTACTGGTCCTTCGGTTAAACATAATGTTAGATATGAGCCTAAAGCGACTACAAGTGCACCAAGAATGGGAACTACTTGAGTGGGTTTATAATCTAATCGACACCTATGTTGAAGACGACTGGTAATTCATCTAAGAAAGATAATCTCTCCATGTCTAATTCTTTTTCTGCCTTAAATGAAGAAGAAGAAGATGATGAAGAAGATGTGGAAAATGTGTATGATGAATCGGCTAACTTAATTCAAAACACAAAAGCTGGTGGAAGTTCATCTCTTTCACGGCTGCTGCTGGTTAGCTTGTTTAGTTGTGTTATGTGTTCTAGTTGCAATTAGTTGTTTCTAGAGTTGTAAGAGTTTATGGCATGTCATAAGCTCTAGTTTTAGGTGTTTATCAAGCTGTTTAGCTTGAGGTTAATGTGGTACTTCAGCCACATTCCATTTGTACTTAACTTTTTTCGGTTTTAATATACTTTACCGGGGTAACCCTTTACCAAAAACTTAACACACTCTAAGTAGGATTTGACGACTTATAAATTTCCATCGGGAAACTCATAAGTACTCCAACATGATAAGCAAGACTTGAATGTCATTTCTGAAAACTCAAACCGAGAACCCTTATAACTTATATAAGTTTCTCTTAATAACCTAATATCAACACCATCTCCTAAATAATGGAAAAATGATCCTTGCCCAAATTTGGCACCTCCACGGATCGATGGACTTTTCATCCTAAATTCATCTTCGGTTTAGGTAGATCCGCCCTGTGGCATTAGATTTAAACATCTTCCTCTTGTCAAATCTCTTGCTTTAAAGTTAACATTGATGTAGAAACTAAACTTTGTTAATCATCATTATTTATACAGAAAACAATACACAAGATCTATTGAGGTAAAATAACCCTTAATTGGGATTTCTTTCTAAAAGACATACAAAGGTGCATTCTTTGAACACCCTCAATATAGAGCATTACACATTGTCACTTTTAAGCATACTCCTAGGTCCTAGATGACTCGTTCTTTCTTATAGCTACAACAACTTGCTTGCTTTCTCATTCAACCTTAGAATCCACACATTTTAATTAGGATTATGCGAACCAGAATTAAAGCATATTAGTTGAGTCATGTTAGGCCATTTATGATAAGATAATACAAAATTTATTTTTGCTACACTTCATTAGGCAAATATAGGAATTCTATTTTGTCTAACATGAGAATGACTACTTGAGAATCTATTGCACTAGAATATTCAAGTTTGGAATAACAGTTGACACTTCTTCCAAGAGTAAAGTTGGGTTCGTTGAGGGTATAACCTGTAAAAATGGTCTGTGTTTGCCTGAATTGAGTACACTAGTGATTGCCTCTATTTCATTTCTCTATTTTGATTAAATGCCTCTTCCTTTATTATTGCCTATGTTAGTTCTAAATCAGATAGTACTTGTATTTCATTAGGAGTGCACACTAAGCAAGTAGAAATTAGGTTTCTCCTTAGTCAATCTAGACTACTTGCATTTTACATATGTGCTTTGAAGGTTCATGATGATAACGTGCTCCCACATAATGCAATTATATGCTTTCATGCTTATCTTAATGCTCAATGTTTATTTGCTTAGCTATTGAATGCATGTTTGTTGTAAAAGTGTTTGCCTTTTTCTAGCAATTTCGATAAAATATCTCTTAGTTTATCTAAATAACACATGCTCCTAAATGCTAAATGCTAACATGTTTTACATGATGATTACATTTAAAATTATCATTAGAAATCCTTTGGTTATACATTAATAAAACATGTTTATGTGATTCATATGATTTCTAGTTCGTTTTGAGCATTATGGCAATTTTTGTGCTTTATTCATGATAAAAATGATTCATTTGTTGTTATGTGTTGCTATGGTTCATGTTTAAGTGTCTTATGAAGCCTAAAAACTGCTAAGTTTAAAAGTCGAATAACCTGTAACACCCCTAAAATGCGATACGCAGCGGAATACAACGATTGGGGTGCTACTTCATAATACATGCACACGAGTCCCAGTAAACGTTCAAAGATACGTTTATAAAACACAATTTCCATTTATTAAAAGATCAGAGTTACATTGGTCCCACTTATTAATACATAAATTTATTTTCTAAAAGTCACATCACGACTTGATTTTAAAATATTGAATTTAGGTTATGACATTATTTCACCGAGGCACCGTCCTTGACATCCACGTTTTGTTCCATCCAAGCCATCAACAGCAAATAACCTGAGATACATGCTTAAAAACGTCAACAAAACGTTGAGTGAATTCATAGAGTTTATAATCGACACATAGAACGCATAATTTGGGTTCCACAAAACATCAATAACGTTGCTTTGTGAGTAAGCAAGTTATAACTTTTATGATTTCCAACTAAAGAGCCCATGTACCGAAACTTAACACATTCATCCCGTAGGACGAAATCATGTCCGGGAAGTATGCCACTTCCCCTAATACTAATAACAAAATGTCCGTTACGGGGTGCTCACCACTGATTCAAACCCCGGACAGGGTTGTCAAACCCAATAGATCTATTTAATGCATTAGCGTTCACCAACACAAAGTAGGCAATTAACGGATACACAGAAAAAGGCATATACTCAGTAGTGAAGGAATCATATTCAAGTATCAAAACAGTTTGCGTTCAATTTCACAAAACAAGCAATATATCCCCCTCGCGGAGTTAAAAACATTGAAAACTTTAAAAGCGAGGCTATGAACTCACCTTGATCAAAAGCCGATGATTAAACAATGAAGTCTAGCACGAAAATCCACAAACGCAATAACGACCTATAATTAGAGTCGCTCGATTACTATACCGAAAAAGTATAATCGACGATGCGTACATCGTATCAACAAAAATCATATATATATAATATATATATATATATTTATACATGTGATGAGAAATCCACTTGCGCCTTAGATCCTAAAACCCCACAATATTAGGTTACGATCGGTCTTTTATTTACATCATACATTGCTTAATCGAATACTTTCTATTTTTTTGGAAAGTTACTATATTCGGAAAGTTATCATATTTAGTAAGTTTCGTTATCAAAATATATTTGTGATAATATTTATTTATCTCGTCGATCTTTCGACATTCAAGTTGATTATTAATTGCGCATATCGGGATTATATCCCGTACGTTTACGAAAAGTTACTATTTTTAGAAATATATTCATTTATAAAAGTTGTTAAGTCTATATACTCGTAAAAATAATAACGTTTATTATTTTTATAAACAACCGACAAGTTTAATATTAACCCGTTGACTTTCAAAAGTCAACGTTAAACTTTGCTTGACTTTGACTTTTTATACATATTTATAATTAAATCTGACCCGCTCTAAACGACCCATTATATCACATTTTCACGCTTCGGACAAAGAATAAATTTTATGTAAAACAATATTTCGGACAACTTTTTAGTTTTAGCCGAGACCCGAAACTCGACGGAAAATGACGAAAATGCCCCTGCAAGAATCTGCTGTAACTTGTATTTTTAATAAAAACGCAGCAGTTTGACCATCGGTTTTGACCCGCTATATCACGTTTTCGTGACTTTGACCAAAAAGAGATTTTATAGAAAACATCATTCCGGACAACTTTCGTGTTTCGCCGGAAGGCCGAAACAGACTCAAACGTGCCCAAAACGGCCGTCGAAAATCAGATCAGCAACTAAAATAAGCTCATATAGCTGATTGAAATTTATAGTTTTTTAAACTTGTTTTCGCTCTAGTTTCTTCGTTATTAGGAGTTAGAAGCTCTACCTTATATCAAAACGATCGTCTCGAAAAGCTTTATCATATTTTTCAATCAAAAATCGGAATTTACAAAATCTCGTGCCTCGAAATACGCACCCTGTTTTCTGCTCGAAAATGCATTTTACAAAACGCGTCAATGATCATTTTTGACCCAAAAACCTATCTAAAATATGTCTAATATGACCTATAATTTCATATCAATTCCCGCTTTATAATCAATAACATAATACACTAGACGCCGCACGTTTCAATAGATTTCATCACATATAATCAAATCGATTAAAATAAACGAAACAAAACATAAAAGAATGCTCACAATGCTATAATAAGCAAAAACCAACAATCAAAATCGTCTCCCTTGTGGTTTCGTACTCACGGCAAAACAACAACAACAACACCCGAATCGTTTTTGACAAAACCCACTTCGACAACACCTTAATCACCATTTTAAACAACCCCTCAACTCGAAATCTTATGAACCAAACCCGAACTCCAACTCCGAAAATATCCATTGCATGTGTTATTTTATTGCGTAGATGTGTAGGAAATGAAGAGAGGATTCAAAAAATATAGGTTGATCGGATTGCATGTGACTTTTTCCGGCGATGCGGCGGTTTCCGGTGACCGGAAAACTTTTCCGGTGGTGGTTTCCGGCCGAACTAGGTGAAGGGGAGAGGTGGGAGACAAAATTTTCTAAAAGAGAGTTATAAGGGTGTGTATGCTTGTTTATATAGAGATTTGGTTTGGCCATTTGACACAAATTGTCCTCCCCTCTTTTCTCTTTTAGATTTTTGACACACCATACTTTTATTTAAGTTAAAAACGACAACCGTGGCTCGGGATTTCACTTCCGAGACCATTTTATTTTCCGTCGCACTTTTATTGATTTAAAACATTTAACAAAATGTGTACATTTTAAAACACGAATCCGGCTCAAGACAAGGAACAAAATGACGACATTCATAAAACTAATAAATTTACGATCTTAAAAATAATAACGAGTCGCGTCGTAAATTTTTACAATATTTAAAACGATTAACGAACGTGCGATCAAACGTTGACTCGCGAAACGTCAAAAATAAATATTTTAAATTTCCGTTCGTATTAAAATACGAAAATAATTATTTACGACAAATAAAATTTTAACTGTCGACGTTCGCTAACACAAATTTATAAAATAATAATTATGACGTCGAATTCGCGATCGTCATACGCGTCGTGAAACTCGGGTTGTTACATACTGCTAAACGTGTAGTGTATGAACCGCGTGGAGGTTACTTCCTTTAGTAACTAGAAGTAGTTTTTGGTAAAACACGTTTATTACACACGTGCGTGTACTTCAAGATTCCTACGTTCGTCACTAGCTTGATTGCTAACGGTATGTTTCCTTATTTATGTTATATATGTTAATTATATATGCTATATGAATAGATCCACTGCGTAGCTCGTAGAACATTATCTGTAATATTATTTGTTATTAGATGACAATTTCCAATAGTTGAAATAGTGCACCCGAAAGTAACAAGTTAAAACACTGATTTTCTCTGCGGTTATGACATTTGTCTTCCCGGAATGGCCTAAAATGAAAGAAGGCTATGGACTCTATCACGTGTACTTGTTGTACGTTCTAGTGTATCTACTCCTCCCCCTTGCTCGTTTTGATACCTCGAAATCAGCAAAACCTTGTATGCACATATACTTGAGATCGTGTTTGAAGAATTAATAAGCTTAAATCTATTTCGTGAGAATCAACTTCAAGGCTTTTAAATCTATGAAAGTATTTCCAAACATTCCTAAGTCTTTTTACAAACTATGAGGTGTTGGCAATATTGGTCGTATGTAGTTTAAAGCCTGAATTCACTTAGTATTAAATTGCAAATACGTCCCTAAAGTTTAAAACAAATGACATATAAAGCCCTTGTAGTTAATATAAATTAACTCCCCTTAAAAATGTGATTCGTCATTATCAAAAACTTTATCCTTTTATTCCGTGACTTATTTTGAAAGACCGTTTTAAAAGATTATTTGATGGCACTTTCTCCCTCTCAAATAATGACTCGTTTTCTATTTAAAGAGCTATAGTCATTGTTTGAGTGGTTGAATTAGCTTTTAAATCATGTTGTAAGATTCCTGAAGACACTGATTCATTTTGAAAGACAACTTTATACGAATAAAAATAAGATTTCTCTTATTTTGGAAAAATAAATGCACTGACACGTACACTCATTTTATAGAAAGCACGAGTTGTGTAGCAAAGTATACACAAGCCTTGTATGACCATAATGTAGATCATACCCAAGAAACTTAATTCCCGTTGTGAGGACAAGTTTTCTTTTTGATAAAATACTTGCCTTTAAGATGAAGAGCGGGTTGCAGTCTGAAATAACAGCAAGCCATTGACATGTTTTGAAAAACATTTAGAACTTCTGTATAAAATTTATTTACAGCATCGTGTCATTATTGAATGACATTTCTAACTCCGTAAATATTATGGATTCTAAAAGACATGTCATGAAAAATATATTTTTGGTATTTTCTGGTTTTATAAGTTTGTATCTTGTTTTTATAGGTTTTATATTTTTCTATTTTCTTTTTGTAAAATTTTTATGAAAGGTGTGAAAAACTAGAAGGGGGGTTGAATGCTTGGTCCCATCTCATCGCGTAGCATCATTAATGAATCAAATCATCAAGTTGAAATACTCACACTCCTAATTCAATACCGCTCGACTTAAGACGTTGGCTATTTCGGTTGTTCCTCCAGTAATGGAAACAGACGTTACCATTTAGCTAGAATCTCAATCAATTCGCCACTCTTTACGCCTTTGGGTCGTCGAATATTCCAAATTCTCAATTCACGATTTCGTTGGGACACGACCCGAGTTGTACAATACTTCCCGGATAAAAATATACAAATTGTGTTTTATTTTGTGAGATTTCTACCTTATATTTCTCTTGGTTGAGAAGTATTTTGGCAAAGAATTCTTACGAGATTATTACTATATTGGTATATAAATTTGACTACACCAAATTTTGGCGCCGTTGCCAAAATTAACTCCTATTTCTCACCAACGGACTACCAAAAAGAGGTGTTTTTTCCAAACTTAAGCTTCTTTTGAGCTTTTCTTGTAAGCAAAAATTTAAAATTTCTCACTTTTTCAAAAAGGGTAATTCAAAAAGATTCAAACAAGGTTGCGTGAAATGCAAGTCAATCTATTCGAAGATACCTTCCCCAAACTTAAATGAAACTTGTCCTCAAAGTTTAAAAATAAGGGTCAAAAGGATCTTAACAAAAAAATCTAAGGTCTTGTCCAAAAAAGAATAAGATTGTTAGTTCGATAAAGAACAAGTGATAAGAGATTAGATTTTTCCTTATTTATGAAAAGAAGATTGAGACCAACTGATGGAAATTGTATGAAATTGCTTTGTCCCCCTTCCACAATATTGAACCATGAAGCTTCCAAAATCCGGAAAACCTAGACAAAACAAACAACCAACAAGAGACGAAAAAGAACAAGCTTCCTCTCTTCTTTGACATTGTTAGCTCAAAAGACATCTCTAAAACGGCTTAGTTTTTGTTAACCGAGTACAAGCTATACTCGCCCCCGAATTAATTTGTCCTTGGGGAAGCAAAGAAAATAGAAAGAAAAATTGAAAGAAGATAAAAAGAATAACAATGGGGTCCTCGCCAACGAAGCGATGTTTATTATAAGTCCCCCTTCGCTGACTCATTCCCCCAAACTAGGTTTCTTAAGGTGGATAATAGCAATGGTGAAGAAAATCTAAGAGGTGACAACCTCCCCAAACTAGAGATGAAAGATATACCAAAACATTTTTGATTCCGGGTTCAACAAACTTTTTAGAAAAGATTTTCATTGAAAATGTGAACCCGAAAAATGCTTTAGTAACCATGAAAGTTTCAATTAAGGGTGGTGGGTAGGGTCAAAAACATCAAGAGTCAAAAGAGCTGTAGATGGAGCTAAACTCCTTTTGAACTCTTATCCTTAAAAGATCAATATCAAAAATACCCGATTTAAAAACTTATCTTCACTCCCCGTGAGTAAGATGCGGTAAACCTCCGTGGAATAGGTGACTAATGTGTAAAAATGATCGGGTAGTGAATTTGAAGGTATCTTCCTCTTCATCTGAAACAACATTTTCACCTATACCCGGGTAAGAAAGTTCACTAGTGTTAATTTCATGATCAAAAACCTATTAAACCTCATCCATCACGGGCTCGTATCAAAAGTAATTGACTGTACTCGGGAAGAAATCAATCGAGTGCATCAAAGGGGATAAATCATCAATAGACGTAGTGTCCTCCCCTGAGTCACGGTCACTCTCGATACCCCGTGTTATCGAGTTATCCGAAAAACTAAGCAAATCCGCCTCCTCTAAAGACAAATCAATATCCACAACGGGGATAGTAGAGGAGGGGTAATTTGTTGGAGAAATCGGAATAGGAGGAGAAATCGGAATAGGAGGAGAGAGACTAAAAGCGTTAATCTTTTCAATTAAAAGATAACTCTCGACTAATTTCTCCCGAAGAGGAATGTCAACGATCTTAGAAATGTCGAGATCAATCTCTCCTCCTTCCTCCTCAATATCAACACAATCATAAAAATCGTCATCATAATCGTCATCTTCGTCGGTATCATCATCATCGACACAAACTTCAACGATTTCTGGAGAAAGTGGAGCAAGATGAGCAAGTCTACTTGTGGACTTCTCGTAATAGGAATCATCGATGTCGAACAAATTACACTCCCCCAAACTAAAGTCATCGGACTCACTTGGGTTTGAAACAAGGGTCTCAACACTAATCGCCTCCGTTTCCGGAGTAGTGTTGATATGCTCGTCTCCCATTATGAATGAATCCTTAGGCTCTACGTTTTGCGAAACGGGAGTGTGAATCGTATTCGGATGAACAGCATAAAATCCCAAATTATCGTCATCATCGTCATCACAAGTAACAGAAAGCATGTAACGACAGGCAGCAGCATACTTTTCATCTTCGTAAGCTTTCTCCTTTTTTCGAACTTCACTTCCCCATATATTAAAATCTTGCTTAAGTTTTTGAATTCTAATTTCACAATCTCTCTCATATTCTTCATCAATCTCCTCTCCTCGAAATCTTTTATAACCCAAATCATTTATTATTTCCTTAATCTCTCTATCGACATGTTGTGTCATGTATCATTTCCCATCGATACCATATCCTCTATTATCTTTCTTTGATCTTCCCTGGAATTTGGTTAGAAATGTCCTTTGCCTTAATGGTTGAAATTCATTAAGGATTTGTAAATCCTTAAGAAACTTTTGCAACAATGCTTGCAAATACTCAGGGTTGAGTTGCTCCTCTTTCCACAACTTGGCTTGATTTTCAAAAATTTCACCTCCGCAGCAATAAACCTGATGCTCTTTTCATTATGAGGTATGTGATCATACTTCTTCAAGAAGTTTTGCATAGCTTCTATAAGATCCGTTTGAGCATGTAGCATTTTCATACTTGTTACTGGAGGAGTCTGATCAATATCAGAAAACTGCGGGGGTTGAAATTGGTCGAAACCGGAAGAATGAGAATTAAAATATTCTTGATTCATCGGCTGACATTGGTAAGTCTCATGAGATCCCCCACAGTTCTCACAACAAAGATATTGTTGTGGAAGGATCTGTGAATCATGTGGGACACAATCAAAATTTCGATTATAGCACGGTTCCAGCTCAAAAATGATCGGATCTTTTGGTGGACAATTGTAACCAAAATGAGCACCTCTTCCATAAAATTCACAAATGCATTGTTGACAAAAAATTCCATTTAATGAATCACCGCACTCATAACAACAATTATGGTCGATTTGTGGAGGATTTTGTGGAATATTTACACCGGGGTCTTGATCACCAACGCTTGGCTCTCGAGGAGCATTAACAACGTTGGTACTGTCATTGGATGACTCGAAAGTATCTTGAAAATTTTGGAAAACTCCATTATCAACACAATATGCAAACAAATCTTTTTCGAATTTTATACGTATAAGAGTACATCCATGACAATACGGACCATCGACCGGGGTTCCACACACCGCACAATGCAGAAAAGAGTCGGACACAGGAACAATGATTTGGTCTTTAGGAATTCCGTATCGAACACATTCTTTAAGTGTACCAAGTTCCCACAAGTTTGAACACTCTTTGATTGCATAAAGGGCATAACGGGATTTTGAACGATTAAGCTCCATAAGAATTAAACGTTATAGAGGATAAAGAAAATGAGAATTAAACAAATCAGAGGAATAAGAAGAATATTTTTTTGCTTTTCCGAATAATACATAAGAGAATTTGAGATTGAGAAGATTCTTTTGGGGGAATTAATTTTTTAGTATTTATTAGGAATGAAAACAAAAATATTTTTGGTAATCGTTTATTACAAGCTTCACGATAAGTCTCTAAGAGTACGCACAAGTGAGCGGAAAAGCTTAGCGAGCCGCAATGACTACTTAGAGAATAGCTATCACTTTCCCTTAAACTCACCTTATAGTTTGTAAACTTAAAGGTCCGTCGTACCTCGCAAGTACTTCACGATTTGTTTTGTTGTTAATTGGAATGGTTTAAGATGGATAGCTAGTATCCAAATGTTTATTATTATTATTTTTTATTTTTTTTTTTTTTTACTTAATTCGATAGGAATCGAATTAATGAACTTTTTATATTTTTCAAAAATATAGCAAAATAACTTCCAATGGAAGGAACTATAGCATCAAAACTCTACTTCGAATACGAGATACTCTTTTCAACACGTCGTGACAGTTACAATTAACACGACTTATTGTGAATTCCCCTTCCTTACCTGTCCAGTATCCCCTTCAAAGCCGACGCCAAAATTATGGTTGCGTGAAAAAACAAATTTAAATAAACTTTATTATAGAAAAAAAAACTCCGAAAAAAACTCTCGAAAGAATTCTATTCCAAAATACATCTCAACAATAGAAATATAAGGTAAAAATCACACAAAATAAAACACAATTTGTATAGTTTTTAACCATCCGGGAAGAATTTTTATCCGGGAAGTCACTTTACCTCGGTCGTGTCCCCAACAGAAAACGTGACTTGAGTAATTTTAGTAAAAATTTCGTTTAAACGAGCTAAGAATTGATAAACAAAAATTTTTTAATTTATTGATTACACATAACACTTAAAACGAAATAGCAAGAATTGACAACCAAATAAACATAGAAACTAGCAACTGAAAAAATAAAAAATGAAAAACAAGCACAAAACGTAATAAACGCTAGATGAAACAGCAATATCAAAAATTAAAAAACTCAAAATAATAAGCACAAACACTATTGTAACAAAATTTAACACCTAAACATTCACAATTATAAAATGAAAATTTTTTTAGGAAAAAGAAATAGTAGTTTATATTTGTTTATATTTAATTTTTTAATGACTTAATAGTTCTAAGATTTAATGAATTTATAAGTTAACTCAACAAATAAACTTTTATCTAAAAAATTAAAACAACACTAAAAATATTTCCTTTTAGTTTTTCAAAAATCCAAGATTTAAAATTAAAAATAAAATGCAAAAAGAATTTTAATTTTTTTCAACTTTTTTTTTCCTATATTTTAAAAATGAAATTTTTTCTAGCGAAAAATGAATTAACTAAAAATCTAAATAAATTTCTAGCAAATGACAAAAATTAATTAGGTAAAAATATAAAAAAAATGGGTTTTTTAAAAGCAAAAAAAGGGTGGGCAGAAAATGGAATAATAGTATAGAAAAAAAAGGCCCTATAAAATTTATGGATCTAAATTGCAACCAATAGATTTGATAATGATTAAAAATTAAACCTAATTTATATTAAACTAAAATGATAAAAATATTAAAACTAATTAATTTTCAAGAAATAGACAGGGACAAAAATAGTGTAACAAAAGGCAAGAACAAAGGAATGTAGGGAGCGGTAAGTAAGATTTAAATGCACGATAGTAAATAACAAGATAGTGACAAAACTTATACAGGGAAATACCAAAAAAGACCCTATCGATTATAGGCTTAGTTTTATTTTTATATTGCTTATTGAAAAATGAGGATTATAGGTAAAAAACTTAAAAACAAGAAAGATTAAGCTGATAATGTAAGCTAAACAACTTTAATAAAAATAAAGCCAAAAAAGCACTCAAGAACACTAGATAAGCTTGAAAAATTAGCTTTATTAGGTTCGCGTGTACATTAGCTATGACTAAAACCTTAGTGATTTGTGCTTATATAAAATGCTTCTAAAATGCTTATTAATTATTAAGACTAAAAAAATGCAAACTAAAAAAACAATAGAGAGAAAAAGAAAAGAGAAATGACTCAAATCGAATATAGCAACCTTAGTTAGATGTGTAGACATCTAAGCCTATAAAGAAAATAAATCTAACACTACTAAGACACATAATATTCAAAGGTAAACAATAAAGCAAAGATATGACAAGTTTGTTTAGAAAAAGCTAGAATATTTTCAAATATTCACACTAAGCTGATAAGCTCAAAAACTAAATGAAAGAATGACTGAAATTTAACAAACGATCTTATTTTTCAATGAATCAACAAATAGCAGAGATAAAACAGAAAATAAAATTGAAAGCTTATAAATTGGATTTTTTGAACACAGTTTAAAAAAACTACATCTAGAATCTCCTTAGAGGACTGAATACCTCCTACATTGCAGCTGATTTATAAACGTTATTTTCTAAAATGCTGATTAAATGAATACAAAAATTGCATAATTTTAAAAGTCAAATTGTGAACTACTAAATCTCCAAAAAGTTCAAAACCCTAAAAACCTAAATTGATCACTGAGAAAAGAGTTGAAAATGAATGACAACAAGGCACAGCAGGCTACTTAAGTCTCTGCTGATGCCGTTTGTTTATAATTGACCACAAACAACAAAAGCAAGGCTATACTAGTGGATCAATAATTCACAATAATGGTTCCTAAGCACACTTAAAAAACTGAGAATTCAAACCAAATACATAAGCAAATGAAGTTCTAAAACAGCCAAAGTACAAAAGAATACACTCCCCAAATGATTAAGTGTCTATTATCCTTAAACCCTGGGTGTTAAAACTAATGAAAAATCAGGGATGCCAAATTCATATAATATGCAAAAACAATAAGAAATTAAACCTATTTGAAATCCTTAACAATAATGACTTAAATTGCAGAAAAAGCAAAACACATTGACTGTACTAACTTTGCTTTAATAGTAAAAATACCTAGAAAACCAAACAACACCTAAATGAAAACAACACAATTCTAAATGAGCTTTAACCTTCCTAGTTAAAGATATACTGAAAAATATAGAAACAAAATATCTTAAATACCTACTAATTTGAATGCTAAAATTAAGATTCTAAGCTAAAAATGATGGCTTATAATAAGTAACAAATAGGACATTCGTCTCTCAGCTAGCAGCTCAAACAATAATAAAGGCCGCTAAGCCTAATTACTAACTACTGAAATTTTAAGCAAAATAAATAAAAGAGATATAAGAACCAGAGAATTAATAGAACATCCACCACTAAGACTAAGCATCCAAGAGTAGAAGGCATAGGTTCATCTTAAAAGGCTACCATAGCCACTAAAAAAACTATATAAAAACCCCTGAAAAGCTGGCTATATGCTTAAATTTGTAAGCCTAATTCCTCTTTATTCCTCTTTTCACTTCCAAAATAGAACTCAAACATCTAATGACTAATATAATATTATCTCAAATATCCAAGATATGAATGTAAATGAATGAAAGATTGTGTAAAGAATAATGGCTTAAAACAGAAATAGTAGTCATAATATTAGAGCTAAGATAAGTAAGATAAAGTCTCTTATGAGCTAATTTAAAAAAAGCATAAATTTGGATTTGAATTCAACTCAAACAGAAAAATGATAAGAGAAAATTAAAAGAGAAAATCGACTTCTATTACTTAATAATAAAATAGTACAAGTAAATAAAGAGATATAACAAGAGCAGAAAAGCTTAAATGCCGTTAAAGTGAGAGCTTAATTTTCTATAAAAAAAATGGAAAATAGTCAAAAGTAAATTGTTTAGGAAACAGAAAAAAAAACCAACGCGAAAAATGAAACTCCTAAGACTGTCAATTAATATGAAGATGGGGTTAAGAGAGGGTAATCTAAGATAGTTCAAGAGAAGTGCTCCATTAAAATCCCAAGATGAATCCATTAAATCACAAACACAAAGAGCCCATTATTATCCTTTAAGAAATATATTAGAGTCCGTTGTATGAAATAGAAGGATGTTGTTTGAAATACCAATCAAGCTAGCTCATCCTAGGTACGAGAATGGTATGGGTGATTGTTGGTGAGAGCAATATGAACGAAAATAGAGGTGTTAATAAAAAGGGAGGCTTGGTTGGTAAAATCACGAATTGTAGTTTGTTTGGAATTTATGGCGGAAAAAACAAACATGTATGGTTAGAGAAAAAAACAATATTGCCAGTTATGTTTTATACGTAATCAAATGCGGGTGTTTATGAAACACAACTTAGTAGTATAGTGTACCTTAGTATCATGTCTAGTATTACAAAAAACCGGTCCCAAGGATGTCGTGTAAGAAAACTAGAATAAAGCTAAATGGTGCAGTTTTGGTCCTTTGATGTTCTTCTTTTCATTTTCTCTTCTATTTATACTTTCTAATACACAATTCTGTTCTACACTATATAATAAAACAGCTTTCCTTCCATTAATTGTCAAATTTCATCCTTGAACTTTGAAAGCAACAACGGAATAAGCTCATTAAACTATCAGACTTTGACAATTAATGGCCGCCACCTTAATGGCCCCCTTAGACTTTTATTATTTTGTAGTCCTTGACTTACTTTTGATTCTTTCATTGAACTGAGTTTTGAGCTTATGACCGGGACTTAATCCGTGCTCTCCTGGCTGTGATTCTCTGGCTGATCTTGCTTTGTCATGCTCTTGACTCTTTGTCTTTTTCCTTTCTCCCCGTTTCATGTCGTTTTTTTTGTTGATCGTTTTTTTTATTTTATTGTTAGCGCTTCTTTTTGTCTTTTCCAATTCAAATCCCCTTTTTCCATGCACAATTGGACACAAAAGCACACATTTTCTATTCTTTTGGCATTTTATTGGCTTTTATTAGGCAAAATCCCGGGTAATTTAGTATACAATTAAGCAAATATCACTTATCTCAAGAAGTAAAGTACTTTGTGGCTTAATAGCTTATTAATAAGCTATACTTATTGATTTTAGGCTTATAGAACCCACAGCCCAAAAAGAGACAATGCCGCGACTTATTGTTGACCTTTTTTGTGATTCAGCTTATTTTTATAGTTTTTTGGTTGGCTTATTGTAAATACTAGAAATACTTATTCGTGTATTTTATAACTCGTTGTTTACTTTGGGCTTGTATATAATTACGAAAGTGTTTGTTTGGGCTTATTCATGCCGCGACCCAATTAATGGCCCAATAAGCTTCGGCTTAGTTTTTGGGCTTTTCGTTCGGCTTATTTTGTTGACTTACCAATTTGATTATTTGACTCTAACGATTTTTGGCTTATGTTAGTATTGGACTTATCATATTAGGTCTATTTTGGGATTAAAACTAAAGAATAAGGATTTTGGACTAATATTGGGCCTTAAGGCCCAATAAGCAAAAAACTAATCTGTTTGAACATTTAAAACGGATTTTGAAATGTTTTATACTTGTATATATTAGAATAGTTAAAACATTCATTTGGAAAACATGTTTTGATAAAACGTCACGTAAATGAAGATTTTGGCATTTTGTCAAAAATATGTTGATTTGAGGAAAATGTTTGAAAATAAGGTTTAAAACCTTGGAAAGCTTTTATAAACGAACGGGTCATTCCGAAATTTTATAAAAATACTATACTTAGAAATATTTTGTAACATCCCCAAAAATGTGTCGTAACGGAAATGTGTCCGTGGGCGTTACTTCATAATACACAGCGCTAGATACAAGAGAACGACCTCTAAATGTGTCGTTTGAAAAGTAATCTCGTTG
>BQNB010095122.1:13570-25946 GCA_026074375.1 Tanacetum coccineum
AGTACTGCCAGAACTAACTATTACTACCAGACTTAACTGTTATACTACTAGTATTAAGTCTTTTACAATCTATTTCCCAACATACGGTGGGCCCATAGGACGTGCGGAAGCTCTTCTATCCAATCTTTGCTTCTTTCATCAAGCCTTGCCTTTATTCCTTCTCTTAAGCTTCTGTTTGCTCTTTCAATTAGACCATTTGCTTGCGGGTGCTTCACGAAAGCGAAGCATTGGCATAGAAACAGTTGATAGCACCAATCCTGGAATGGACTATACCTGGACCTTCCGGAAAAGGTCCGGCTACGTCTATCCCCCACTTATAGAATGGCCATGGAGACGTGATGGGGGTCAAGTTCTGCTGCGGATTTCTTGGGACGGGACGGTGTATTTGACAGTCATTGCACTCCCTTATCAAGTTCTTTGCATCCATATGCATTAGATTGAGTTTGAATCCTTATCAAAATTTGTTAAAATCCGTTTAAATACTGTATTTGTCTCTTATTGTTCAAATTTTGTTCATTTGAATGCAATTAGATTGAGTTTGAAAGCATTATGGAGCCAAAATTTGGTATGCGTTGTAAGCACTAGTCATATTTATATATATATAGTATTAATCCCGTGACAATTCTTTCCAAATTACTTCTCAAACAAGAGAAATAAAAGGATAAAATCTCACTTAAGAAAACACAATATGTATATTTTTAACCGGGAAGTATTTTTCTCCTCGGGTCGTATCCCAACGAAATCGTGAATTGAGATTTGGGAATAATTCGGATTCGAGTTAAGAATGATAAAGGATTTTTTAACTTTGAATTATACTACGAATATAATAGCACAAACTAAACAATTAACTAGCACGAAATTTTAATTCACGAAAAGTAAAAACGTGAGCTAAAACTGAAATTTAAAATCTAAGGCACTACTTTTAACACATTTTATACCTAAAAATCACAAATTTAAAAAGAAAATTTTAGGAAAAAGAATTAGAATTTTTTAACTATTTTTGAATTTTTTATGATTTTCTAAAGAAAAATGAATTACTAAAAATAAACTTTTTCTAAAAATTAACACTAAAATTCTACTTTTATTTTTCAAAAATACTAGAATTAAAAAGAAAATTATTACAAAAAGAATTAAAAATTTTCAACTATTTTTCTATTTTCTATGAATTTTTTAAGAAAAAGAAATTACTAAAAATCTATTTTAATTTCTAGAAAATACAAACTTAACTGGAAAAATAAAGAAAAATAGTTTTTAACTACTTTAAGTGTGCAGAAATTAAATGGAATAAAAATGCCCAAATTTTATAAACCAATTGAACCCTAATTTTGCCAATTAAAAACCTAACCCTAATTTTATTAAACTAAAATTAAAAATATTAAATCTATTTTATTATACCTAAAAGACTAGGGTAGAAAATGAAACAAAAGAAAGTAAAGGGTAGGCGGGAAAAGTAATGGAAATTTACACTACAATGAAAACAGACAACCTTTAACTATCTAGAAAGTACCAAAAAGACCCTACGATTTGGCTTATTTTTGGATTATTTAAAAAGTGAAAATTAGCAAAAGCTTAAAACTACAAAGTTAAACCTGAGCTTCTATACTACACTTTTAACAAAAGCTCCTTGACATTTTATCCACTAGATAAGCTAGAAAATTAGCTTTTTAATCTGTGTTACAGAAACTATGGATTTCCTTTGAAATTCTTACTTTTTTAATCTTTGGCTTTTTCCTAGCTTATTACTTAATGAAAATGAAAACCAAAAGAAGCTATAAGAAACTTAAGATGTGTACTAGAGATTTCTAAAAAGAATAACTAAAATATACAAGGAATAACAAAGAAATTTGCTCGTAAAAAGTAAGGTTCGGCCTAATCACTGAAATTAAGCAAATCCTAATAAGCTAACTAGCTTAAAACTTAATCCTAAAAGCTAAAATTTTGAATATAAGATATTCTAGGAATATAGAACAAACCTAGATAAAAGGCTTTTTGAAATGACAACTAAAAATTAGAAATCCAAAAGTAATAAGCTAGTACTCTCAGCTGCTGCTATATCACTTTTGCAAGAACCTACAAGCTAACCTAAAGCTTATAAATGAAACTTAAAAGATGAATTTTAAAGAGCTAATAGAGTACTACTTAGATGCTTAAAACTAAATTCTAACTCCTAATTATAAGTGCTAAAAAGAAGCTAGAAAAATGGTGAGAATCAGCAATACTTACTGAGTAAGTATTGCTTTTACTGATGTAATTGACAAAGTCTTAAGTGCAGACCAAAATTCTAACTTGAGAACTCATAAACCAACTATCTAAGTGATATTAAACCTACATTAACCAAACTTGAACTATAGAATGCTGTGATTCACTTAAATCTAAAACCACTTTGTACTTAAAAACTGTCCTGGTGCTAGCAAGAGAATTTTAAACTCAAAACTTTGAAATTCTACAATCTAATTCTTAAAACCTATTTAAAACTTGATTATATCACTTAACTCAACTAACTCATGTTAATTTACCAACTAAATTTGACTTTAAGAGTCAAAAACACTTAAATCCAAACACTAGATAAATAATGAAAACTGTCCAATACTAAATTTACTTAAAGATCTATTTTAAGAACTAAAAAATAGTAAAACCTTATATCTACTCAAACTTAATACTAACCTAATTAAGCTATTTTAACAATTAAACCTACAGCTTATTAACATAAATAAGCTAGTTACTCAGACTAAGCTTAACCTACTTTATATTTACAGGATTATTCACATGAAATTTACCTAAATGGATTCTTACTACAAACATCTTAAAGTAACTGCATCTATGAACAACCTAGGCAAAATTTGAACAAGAATTAAGCCTAAAAATACAGCAATAAGCTACTAATATGCTTTATAATAACTACAAGTGAAAATATAGAGAAAAAAAATGGGGGAAACCTGAAATTTATGTAGTTCTCAGAACTAGCCACTCTTCTGGTGAGTGGCTTTAAAACATAAACCTAATGGCACCTTGCCTCTAAACCAAAAGCTTAAGCTCAATAAGCTAACTTGAGCTTATTACTCCTTAATGCTTCTAAATTTGAATCAAACTGAATCTAAATGGACATTTTTGAACCAAAATGGACAAATTCAGTATTTAAAAGACTTTAAAACAAAATTTGAACAATAATTAATCAAAAGAAAACAAATAATCTATATTGATTCTTATTACAAAGCATTATTTTGTTGTTGTTGTGGTTATTGTTGTAGTTATGGTTATTGTTGTTGTTGTTTCTCTGGTTGTCTTCCCATTTCCTTTTATTGCTTTCCCCAATTCTTGCAGCCCTACCCTGAACTGATTGCTCGACCAGTTCACGGGCCATGTTGATTGCCTCATGCAAGGTCGCAGGCTTTGAAGAAGTGATGTTTCCTTTGATTCTTTCAGGAAACCCACGAATGTACTTTTCAATCTTCTTACTTTCAGTGGACACCAATTCAGGACACATCAGAACTAGTTCGTGGAAACGATTACTGTAAGCTTCGATATCATCTCCTTTCAGAGTCAGAGTCCAAAGTTCTTGTTCCATCCTTTGGATTTCAGTTGCTGGGCAGTATTCAGTGGTCATCATAGCTTTCACGTTGCTCCAGGGGATCTGATTAGCATTAGCAAGTCCCAAAGTCTGAACATTTCCGTTCCACCAGGTTAGAGCACGACCCTCGAACGTGCACATAGCAAACTTCACTTTGTCATCTTCAGCACATTTGCAAATTTCAAACACTTGCTCCATCTTTTCGAACCAACGTTTCAGTCCGACTACACCTTCAGTCCCCTTGAAAGAGTGAGGCTTGCCATTCATAAATGTCTTATACGAACATCCATGCATCTCTGGTACAATAGTTCCTCCAGTATTTGTTGATCCGGATCCACCAGTATTGTTTGAGTCAGCTCTAGTCTTTTCGTATTTTTCAATGGCTTTGGCCACACGCTTTTCCACTATCTTCCTAACAGATTTCTTCTTAAATCTTATGGGCGGCATGATTCTGGCAACATACGTACACAATTCGTTATGAATTTGTAAAGGTATGTAGAGTCATGGCACATGGTAAATAACGGAGAATGATATAAATAATCATAAATTAATCAGGATAGTCGATATTTATATAATTGATCAATAGAAATAGATATTGATATGTCAAAAGATAGACGTAAGAGATCGAATTTAAACCAAGTATTATATATATAAGATTATATATAATGCAATAATGACAATCAGTAAAGTAAGTAAGGATCAGGGAATACGCGCGCGTGGATATCAGATAGCGATGAAGGATTCTGTATTTAAAAATGAAAGAAAAGAAAACCTTTAAACTTTGTGGTTATAGACTAGGTTTTGAAAATGACCCAGTTCCCTATAACCTTAGCTCTGGTACCATCTGTAACACCCCCAAAATCAAGTAGCAGCGGAATGGTAACATTGGGGTGCTACGTCAAAGTACAACAATCAAGATATAGGAAACGACCTTAAATGGACGTTTTAAGATAAGATTTCATTCGATGCCATAGCAAAATATCAGAGTTCATACATTAGGTCCCATAAGTTTTAAAAGTCATAAACATTCTTAATTAAACAAAAGCTTCATAATACCAAAAGATGACTTAAGTTTTTAAAGATAATAAAAGTTGCATTGAATATAGATAAAATACAGAATCCGTCTTCTTTGATATCCGCTACGGCTCCCGTCCAATCTTCATACCCTAGGACCTGAAATTACATGCTAAAAGTCAACACAAAGGTTGAGTGAAATCATAGGTTTATCAGTAAAAAGGGTGGACCACAAGATCGAAGTAATAGTAGACTCTGAAACACATTCAGAAGTCCAAAACATTTATTATTGCACTAAGCTCATGACACCGAAGCCTTAACTAGATTTGTGCCCCAATCAGAAAATAGGATGCTTGCCAACACCCTAACACCTCTCAATGTTAAATGCACCCGATCAAACTAGTGACCCAAGTAAAGGTGGGGATTGTCAGTCCCGATAGATCTATCCACAACACTCGCGCTTACTACAATAGCAATTAACGGTTCATGATAAATAGGGACTTCACGGCAATAAGGTAACTTAGCAATAATATTCAGGCAGTAATCTGGATAGCATACACTTTGAAAAACACTTGTGTCCAATAGTAAAACAAGCAATGTAATTCACCCCGTAGATTTTGTAAAACAATTGTAGAAAAAGGGGGCTATGAACTCACCTTGAGTGAATGGAAATCAACAAGTATTCAAAATAGAAAATGCGTCACGAAGGAATCCGAAGGCAACCTAATCCAATATAGGTCGTATAAGTACTAAACACTTTGATTATTTATAGGTCGTATAGCTCATCATACTATCGTTCGGGCTATCATAATTAAGAGGT
Source organism: Tanacetum coccineum (assembly GCA_026074375.1). Taxonomy (NCBI): domain Eukaryota; kingdom Viridiplantae; phylum Streptophyta; class Magnoliopsida; order Asterales; family Asteraceae; genus Tanacetum; species Tanacetum coccineum. The sequence goes on from BQNB010095122.1 coordinate 18,973, forward strand.
CATGTAGTGACGTATGAGGAGCTAGGACACTTTAAATCGTAAATCCAACAACTCGTCGATACGCCACCCCGAAGAGGCCTCATGACACTTTAAATCGTAAGTCAACAACTCGTCGTACGCACCCCGAAGAGCCTCATTATGAAAACTCACCTAGTACTATAGCCCTTTGAATTAACTAATAAACATATAATTCTTGTATAGCCTAAATCACATCTACCGTTTTAGTGATAATATATTTATAAAGTAAAAACGTTTATAAGTATACTTTAGTAAAACTAGCGTAACTTTCTCGTTTTTAGTCCGTTTCTTTCGTTTCTTACGTCCACGGCTTGTATTAAGGAACGTGGTTATCCAAATATATCATTTTCAAAATTTGAAGTTTTTTCTGATGAATAGTGATTTTACTGTTCATAAACAGTATATATTTATTTTTATAGATTTAGTTATCGGTAAATCTCGTAATGTGTACTTATTACGTTTTAACTCCGTTTTAGTGATTCTTTCGAGTACGTTCTAGTATTTAAAAGTTTTATCATATTAATGATGTTTTAAAAATATAAGTTTCTGTGGTGAATAGTAATTTTTATAAAAGTATATATTTAACGTAAACTTGAAATCGTCGTATCTTTTTCGTTATAAATTGGTTTTTCAAGTTTCTTATTATTTTGGAATCGTCATGAGACGTAGTATTTTATAATAATGAAAAACCTACTGTTTGGATTTCGAATCCAAACAGCCCCTTTTGTATCTTTTATATAATTAATTGTATACTTGTTTTATATATACTTTTTACAATTTTAAATACCACCAATCCTTTATAACTTTAATACTACTTATGGTAATACATATTATATTGTCAAGAATCAATAATTTATCCTTTATCAAGATACAAGTTCATAACTTCACATAAAAATCATAACTTTCATTAATAACTTTTATCATAGTTTATTTACTTAAAACATTTTCCACTTAAACCAACATGTTAACATACTTATAATCTCATTATTACAATGTTATTACCAATAATATATATGAAAAAGTAGTAAAAAATATTATCACAAGTAAGTTATTATCCCTTTTAACAGTTTAAACCCTAAATGGTGATTTAGTTATTTAGAACATGTAAACACATAAAAATGATAAAAATAAAGACATAAAGGTTTATAGATAACCTTATAGTGATGAATGATGATGAGAAATATAATCTAAACCCTTGTTTAGATTTTTAAACCAAGCTTGCAAGATTAGAAACCTTAATTTCTCAAGAAACCCTAATTTCACTTTCTTTGCTTCAACACTTGAAAATACTTAACCCTACCTTCAAACCATCTTTGTAGTCTTTAGTATATGTTGTATGTATGCTTGGATTAACGTGTAGATAAAATTTATATGGGTGTGTGTGTGGCTGGTTTGTGCCGTGGTTGGAGAAGCAAAGAGAAAGATGTAGTTTGATTTGCTAAGTGAAATGAAGAGTGTATATGTTTATCAACTAGTATGCAAGTATATATACCATAAGACTAGTCCAAGAGACACAATGAGGGTCTTAAGGAAAGTCTTAGTCAAAAGAAACATTAGGAGTAAAACATGGAAAGATTTGGTCAAGACTAGATTAGGTTTTTAATGAGGTGTGTATGTACATATCAAGTTGAAATTTTTGTGTGCTTCATGTCTCTTTTGTGTTGTTGTTTGCCGAAATTCATGGGTGGGGAGGGAGCACAAATATGATTTTTGATATCTTGTAAATATCTTCCATTTACTTGTGTGATTTAAATGTGAAAATTAGTTTATAAATGTATAACTTGTAATGTATAGGTTTTAGTTAGTTTATTTAATGTAACATATGACTACATGTTTACTTGGGTAACTGTTAATAGAACTTTGGTATTTTGAATAAAAATGGGTATTTGTTAAGCCGCTAGATTAATGTTGGTGGTTCGGGTATACTCATAGGAAGTAATTTATCGCGAAACGAAATTATTTTACTGTAACACTAAAATAAAATATAAAAGTTGATTTAATACTTTTGGTTTGTAAAATAATTTATTGCTTGCTTGACGAAAACTTTTAATTCGTTTGGGTTTGTCCGTTTACGCTAATTGATAATTTATAGCTTACGCGATTTAACTATATAATAAGAATTAAAAGTAAACGCGTACGAGAAAAAAAATAATTAGTAAAATAGATGATGTCGTAAATGGCCTGAAAATACGGAATGTTACATCCTGGGTATAAGGATTAAACATGAAAGTAATGGAATAGCAATTTCTCAGTCTTATTACGTTGTGAAGTACGAAGAAATCAACTATTTGCATGCACCTCCATTCGTCTTCCTATAGATACAAGTGAGAAGCTGATGCCCAATAATGGCCAGGATGTATCTCAACTTAAGTATTCTAGGGTGATTGGCTGCTTAATGTATGCCATGACTTATACAAGGCGTGACATTGCATTTGCTGTGGGCAAACTGAGCACGTATACTAGTAACCCTATTACTCAGCAGTGGCAAGCAATTCAAAGGGTACTGAAGTACTTAAAGAAAAACATAGACTATAGATTAACATATACTGGTTATCCTTCAGTGTTAGAAGGTTACACTAATGCAAGCTGGATCAGCAACACTGAAGATAATTCGTCTACAAGTGGTTGGGTATGGTGCAATTTCTTAGGCTTTCCAAGGAAGCTAATCTTGTATTACTGGGTTCATATGGAATATGAATTTGTTGCTTAACTACTGCTGGTAAGAAGCTAAATGGTTGAAAAAATTGCTTTTACTTATGGACGCAAGTACTTTACTTTCTTTCAAATGATTACGGATTAGCCTAAATAGCGATAATCCACTATGCCCAAATTATCATGAACCGTTAATTACTTTGTGTAAGCGCGAGTGTTATAAATAGATCTATTGGGATTGACATCCCCGTTCAGGATTGGTGCCAACTAGGCCAAAGGACGTATACCATGTCGGATTGCGGGTGTCTCACTTTGGACACTCCCTAGGGTACTTTGATTGCATTAAATTGCATACATAACTTTTTCTAGTTTCGGTGTCATGAGCTTAGTGCAATCGTAATTACTTTTTATGTATATTGTATACCATGCAATAATTATTTTAAATCTTGCGGTCCAACCTTTATACTTATTTAAGCCTATGAACTCACCAACTTTATGTTGACATTTTAAGCATGTATTTCTCAAGTGTCTAGCTTGCTAAGGCGTAATTCAAAGTGCTTTGGGTCTTCATGCATTCAAGACTACATTTACATGGACTTTTCATGCACTACTTTATCCTCGTTGTATTTCAAACTATAATTTTTATTTGATGCAAACTCATGGGACCACTTGTTAAAACTTATGTATTTCAATGAAACAACGACTTATTTAGAGGTCGTTCTCTTATATCTTGTGATATTGTATTATGAAGTAATGCCCCCGATTACCTTTCTGCTACCACATATTTTGGGTGTGTTACAGCCGAACCGTGAGCCGAACCTTGACCCATAGAATAATCTTGGGTCTGGTAATAGTCTTTACTATTGATTAACTGCTCAAAATCTATATCAAGAGTAACACGATTAAGCGGAGAATAAGGTTGATTTGCTTGGGAAGACATCGATGAATCCATAGTAGGACGATACAATCCAGTTGGTGATTGGTAGAAAATATTTTGGTTGTTATACGAAGGAAGGAATGGGCGATTTTGATAAAACATGTTATTATGTTGTGGTGGTTGTGGTAATTGTGATTGATATTCAAAACCCGGGGATCGAAAGTGTTGGAAATTTAGTGAAATTGTGGGAATCGGGTCATATACTTGGAAATGGGTTTGGAGGTACGGAGTGTACACCCATCAAGTCACTGATTTTTCTTGACTCTTTTAGTGGTTAGATTAAATGGGTTGGTTAAAAACATTGAAGTGGCAGGTTTAACTACATTAAATTTTTGTAACAACTTTTGCCTATTTAAGTGGCAGATTTGACTGCATTAAGTGACCACATTTAATTTGGTCATGTAATCACTAATTCCTAAATTATTAAGGATAATTATGGAAGAGATTAATTGGTCATTAATCTCTCATCAATTCCATTGACTAGGTTTTGAGTATTTCCCCTATAATTAGGGATCACAATTGCATAGAAAAATACACAGAAAATAAAAACACATAGAAATGCAGGGTTCTTGAGCTGTGCCTAGAACAAGAATAAACACTTGGTTTTATCCCAAGGAGGTATTCGTGATACCGAGGCATAGGGTCGAATAATCTTCTTTGGAAAGTGATTACACGACTTCAAGTGATATCTGGTAACCATCTTTGGTAATTAGCTAGGCTATTGATTGTCTTAACCCTGATCTGGGCTTTTACAACCAACAATCAAAGAAGATTATTTTTGATAATCAATGGCTACTGCTGCTATGAAACACACGACTTTAAACTTTGCCAAGCTTGACAAGTTTGAAGGGGTGGACTTTAGAAGATGGAAAAAGAAGATGCACTTCTTGCTTTCCAGCATGAGTGTGGTGTATGTGCTGACTACTCCTATTCCTGAAGATGGTGGTGATGATGCAACCCTGGAACAAATCATGAAGAGAGCCAAGTGGGACAATGATGACTATGTCTGCATAGATTTAATCCTTAATGGTATGTCTGATTCCTTGTTTGATATTTACCAAAATGTTAAATCTTCCAAAGAACTATGGGATTCCTTGGAGGATAAATATATGGCCGAGGATGCATCAAGTAAGAAGTTCCTTGTTAGTAATTGCACAAATTACAAAATGATTGATTCAAGACCAGTCTTGAAACAATACAATGAACTTCTTAGTATAATTGGAAGGTTTACACAACATAAGATGAACATGGATGAGGCCATTCAGGTCTCTTGTATCATTTACAAATTCCCTCCTTTTTGGAAATATTTCAAGCACACCTAAAAACATATCAAGGAGGAGTTAACTCTAATTATCTGCGCATTGAGGAGTCCATCGGGGTGTAGGATAATGACAAGCCAAAAGGTAACAATGTTGTTGGTCCTTCAGTTGTCAATATGGTAGAGCATAAAAACTCCTCCAGGTACAATGACAACAAGGGTAAACGTAAACATCATGATAACACAAGGGTTGATCCTAACAAGAAGGCAAAACCTACTTGTTGGAAATGTGGCAAAACTGATGACATTAAAAGGGATTGCAAAGGTGTTAATGTTGGCAACAAAGCTAATGGTTCAGACACAAAGGGTTTAGTGGATGGTTCATCCAACTCACTGAAAGGTCAGAATATTTTTAATAAATCTCTTCAGGCTTTATATGTTACATATGTATCTGAAGCTTACTTTGTGCAGGATGATGATGTTGCGTGGCGGGTTGACTCAGGAGCAACAGTTCATGTACATAAAGATAGATGATGGTACAAGACATATGAGTCGCTGAATGATGGATATATTCTTCACATGGGAAATGAGTCAACAGCCCTGGTGCTTGGACGTGGTTGTGTAGATCTTAGGTTTAGTTCTGAAAAGATTGTTTCATTTTTTAATGTTTTGCATGTTCCTAATATAAGAAAGAATTTGGTTTCTAGTAGTGTTTTGAATAATTATGGTTATAAACAAGTGATTGAATCTAATAAATTTGTTTTATCCAAACATGGTGTGTTTATTGGTTTTGGTTATTTGAGTAGTCAAATGATATTGCTTCAGCCTTTATGTCAACCTCTAAACTGAATGATTCAATCCTATGGCATGCTAGACTGGGCCATGTCCACTTTAAAAGGATGCAAGACATGTCCACTTCAATTGTTGGACCTAAGTTATCAACTTCTTGATTTCTCCTAAGCTCTCATGGTTCATTTAGATCATTCAGTTCAATATAGTCTCCATACTTGGGGCATAGTGATCTATTTAAAATGAAAGCTTCTCCCATTAGCCTAGCTTCTAAATCAAGTACCATTCGCTCTCTTAGTCCTAAGATATAAACTCTCTTAATTATGTTACTATTAGGATTATCACTCTTAAATACTATTTTGTCATCCCCTACTCTTAAAGCAATATTCTTTTTAAACACATCTATTTTAGCATGAACAGTAGACAAGAATGGTATTCCGAGGATTAAGGGGACTTTGTTATCCTCAGGCATATCTAGAATAATAAAGTCTACGGGAAAGACAAACTTATCAATTCCTACTAATACATTTTCCGCTATACCTTTGGGACGTTTTATAGATCAATCGGTCAATTCGATTATCAACTTAGTAGGAGCTAGTTCACCTAAACATAGATTGGTAAAGGTCGAGTAAGGCATAACACTAACGCTAGCTCCTAAGTCAGCTAAGGCTTTTTCAAAACAAATATTATTAATATGACAAGGTATAGTAAAACTCCTTGTGTCCTTTTCTTTTGGAGGTAGAGAATCTTTAAGAATTGTTGAGTCATGCACGTTTATTGACGCTTCAATTTGGTACCCCATCTTCGGCTTTTCCTTAAGCAACCTCTTCAAATTTCTAGCAGATTCCTTCTATCAATCAATTCACCCAGTACCTTCTTCTCTTCATAACTACCATCAATTAATCGACTAGGAAAAGGAATAATCGATTGACTTGGCTTGAAAAATTATATCATGTTCTGTGGGCTCGATACGGCGTATCGAGTTGTACTAATACGGCGTATTGAGGTCGTGTCAGCTTCAACTGTAGTCGAGATCGACTTGACATGATCTCTCGGGTTTGTTTTAGCTGAGCCAGGAAGACTTCCTAATCCCCTCTCTTTAAGTACTTTGCTCATTTGCCCGATTTGAATCACCAAAGCTTTGATTAAGGTTCTTTGATTTTTGATAGCAACATCCATTAAAGCTCGAATTTCCTTAATAAAATTAGAGTTTTCATCATGTCTTTTTGCAGATTCAGCCATAAACTTGCCCAGTGATTTTTCCATTGTTTGTCTTTGTTCTTGATACAAAGGATTTCTATTATCTCTTTGGTAGAATCC
>BQNB010095123.1:0-20613 GCA_026074375.1 Tanacetum coccineum
TAAGCATTTTAGTGTGAAAAATTAGGACAAGTATACATTCTAATTTCATCCCCCACTTGAATTATACAACGTCCTTGTTGCATAGATATTTGCTCGGTAGATTCTCCATGTTGAGTTTAATTGAGCAAGAATGTGTGTTGAACAACCGCCTTGAAGTTTCAAGACTCCAACACTTCAAGATCTCAAGATTTGTAAATTCTCCACCAATATTCGTCGATATTTCTTTCACGAGGTCCTGTATAAAATATAGGAAAAAACGTGTATTCCTATCTTGGTACCTATGGTTAATTTAAACTAAACTAAACAAACTAAGTACGGGTCAGTCTGGTGGATACGCCGTATCAGGTGCATGAATACGTCGTATTGCCAGAACTGACAATAACGTTTTTAAAGTGCATAAAAAGTAAAGACTGATAACGTCCATACAATCAATACGCCGTATGGTATGGAGCGGATACGCCGTATTGATGTCTGGGAAGACAAACTCGATAAAATTAAATAACAATCCGGGTTGTCTCCCGGGAAGCACTTTTGTTTACAACGAAGTCTTTAAGTTAGACTTTTCTTCAGCTTCTCCTCTCATTCCATCTCATGCACGCTAATGTGCCCGCGTATGAGCCATTCTTCTGTCTTCGCATCTCGAATGTAATCGGGTCCTAAGTTCAATACTCCTTTGTAGAACCCCTTTAACTTTTGGTATGCATGCGAGATTCCATTCATCTCATCTTTCTCACTTACCTTTAGTAATGGTGGGATTTTGTTGCATTGCTCATTAGTGTGGCGTTTAAACTTCGGATGTGATCGCACCATTTCGTAAGTTACTTCATCATCACCATTGTAAATGGTAATTATCCCTTCGAACCATTTTTTTAATTCTAACTTCTCTCAAAAATGTTTCACCAAAAATAACATCGCCCATTCCTTCATCACGATAAGCATCCATATTTTCTGTAACTGTAAAATCCGTCACAATAGAAAAGGTTCCAACAAAAATACACACATTCATTAACGCTCCTATAACATTATTCCCTTTGTACACCATCTTTTCTTTCATTATAGAGTTATGAAACTTTTTGGACATCACAATGACATACAATAATAGGAAAAAGTTAGCATGTGTAAATTCAAATCTGATCATGCATGAAAACTTTAAGTTGTGAGCACAATCTATAAGGATTTTTTATCATAGTCGTAATAACTAGGGTAATCATCAATTCCAATATCAAGTTTATCATCCCTAGTTCTAAATTCCTCAATTACCTCACCTTCCTCAGTGGTAGGCATCAAATCATCTCTTTGATTTCTCCTAAGCTCAAATGGTTCATTTAGAACATTAAATTCAATGTAATCCTCAAAGAAAGGGTCTAATGATTTATTTAACACCAAAGTCTCTCCCATTAGCCTAGCTTCTAAGTCAAGTTCCATTCTTTCTCTCAAACTTAGCATGTAGACCCTATTAATTAAACTACTAGCAGGTTTAACACTTGTGGAAACAATCCTTTCCTCCCCGACCCTTGAAGTAATCTTTCTTTTATAAACATCAATCTTAGCATGGGCGGTAGACAAAAATGGTCTTCCGAGGATCAAAGGTACTTTGATATCCTCGGGCATATCTAGAATTATAAAGTCTATGAGGAAAGTAAATTTACCAATTCCTACTAGTACATTTTCAGCTATTCCTTTTGGATATTTCACAGTCCTATCTGATAATTCAACTGTTAACTTAGTGTGAGTTAATTCGCCTAATCCTAAGTTAAGGTATGTCGAGAGAGGCATAACACTAATGCTAGCTCCTAAGTCAACAAGGGCATTATCAAAGCAAACAATATTAATAAAGTAAGGCAAGGTGAAACTCCCTGGGTCTTTCTCCTTTTTGGGTATGGAATGTGAAGCTTCAGAGTAGGCTTTTGAGAATTGTGGTCCATATGATCCCTTATTTTATTCACGTAGTGGGAAGATCTAATACGGCGTATCGGGTATGAACCAGCTTCAATAGTAGTTGAAATCGACTTGACTTGATCTCTCGGGTTCGCTTCAGTAGAGCTTGGTAGACTTCTAAATCCTCTTTCCCTGTAGTACCTTGCTCATTTGCCCAATTTGGATTTCTAAAGTTTTAATAGATGCTCCTTGGTTACGAATGGCAGCATTCGTTGAAGCTTAGATTTCTTTAATCAAATTGGAGTTTTCTTTGTGTCTCTTTGTCGATTCACTCATAAATTTGCTCAGGGTATCTTTCATAGATTGCCTTCGTTCTTGGTACAAAGGATTCGTATTGTTCATTTGATAGAATCCAAGAGTTGCTTCTCTATATTCCCCTCCTTGAAAAGGTCCACCAAATTACGTGTAGTAAGCTTCTTCTAGGGTTTTCCATTCTTCTTTTAGTGGGCAGTCTTTGGTGTAATAGGGTCCTTTGCATTGTTTGCATCCAACTTGAGCATCATAGAATTTTTCATTCACTTTCTTGATCTCTCTTCCAAGATTATTGAGTTGTGCTTGTGTAGTTGCAATCCGTTAGAAGTTTTAGTACTTCTTGACCTAGATGTTCCATTATGCCATTTTTAAGAGTATTCAGCCATTTCTTGGATGGCTACTTTTGCATCAGCAGTAGTCTTTGATGGTATTGCACCTCTTGAGTCAAGAATTTGTCGAGTAGGAATTCCCAATCCATTATAGAACAAGATTACCTCTTGCATCTCCGTTAAATAGTGGTGAGGACACTTCATCAAGAGTTCTTTAAATTGCTCCCATGCTTGGTAAAGGTTTTCATCTGGTTCTTGCTGAAAGTTGTTAATGTCCTCCATCTTCTTTGTAGTTCGAGCAGGTGGGTAATATTTGTTCAGAAAATTTGTTTTAAGACCATTCCAAGTTGTGATTGAACCAGTTGGTTTGTTTCTTAGCCAACGACTTGCGGCTTTAGTGAAGGACATTAGGAATGCTCTAAGCATCACTTGGTATATAGTAATATTTTGAATGTGGAATAGATCAACGATCTTAAGAACTTTCTCAATGTGTTCGTTCACATCTTCATGATCCGAACCGCTAAAGGTGTTAGTACGTAGTTCCTTGAGAAATTGGCCCTTCAGTTCAAAGTTATCCTTCTCTTCAATTTTGGGCCTAGCAACCCCCGATCCATAGTCAGCTCGGGTCTTGCTCATGTACTGCTCCATAGTTTCCGCCATTGTTTCCAAAACTTCTTCCTCTGAGTATTCTTGGTCAAAAAGTAAATTGAAATCAGGCGATCTCAATTCGTCAAGACTTAGTGTCTTGAAGTGTCTCCTAGATGATTGAAAATTTTCTCGTTCAGGTTCTTTATAAGGTGTGAATAGTTTGTTAGTAGAACTCCTTGTCATGCACTACCTGGTTCGTATCACTAGATCCAGTTGAATGACAGGTCGCATACAAAAGCACGTAAACAAGTATGAATTAATAAACATAAACAAGCATACAACGATAAATTAAGCAATCAAGATATAAACAAAACCAAACAATCCGATCTTCATAATAATGGCTAATATCCAAAGTTATTAGTCTTCAAACATCATAATTAATACAAGAGTAATTGTTTTAGCCAAGGTAAACTAACTGAGTTAATGAATGATACCAAAAACTAAACGATTACAAAGGTATAAGAAATTACACGTTGTCTTCTATGGATTAGAATGTGTTGCAAGACCTCTTATGCTCTTTTTCTCCTTTGAAAATCGACTTTTGTGGTTTAGGTGTTGAGAATATGATTTAGCACACTTAAAACTCATTTTTGAGTTTTCTATTTATACTGTCTGGAAGTCGGCTCGATACGGCGTATCTAAGGGATTGGATACGGCGTATTGGAGTTTCTTGGAGTAGGGACAACGTTTGATATCTTCCAGAATATTCACATACTATATATTCAATACGGCGTATTGGTCTTCTCTGGATACGGCGTATTGAGCTTGTTTCCTTTGTGGTCTTTGGTGAGTGCAGGCACGGATACATCGTATCTTCCTTGATGGATATGGCGTATTGCTACTCAGAATAGTAATCTTCAAAATATCTTCGTTTAAGCTCCAAAATGCGCGCCTTTTGCTAATATTCACCAAGTACTCCGTAATTACTGCAATTCTCAAATATAAACGATTAAGTAACAATTATTTGCAATAATTATACAAAATGGGTTAATTACATGGGATAAATGATGCTATAAAATGGATGTTATTTGATGTCATCAACCTCTAACTTTTAGACCTCTCTCAAATACATATCATATGGTACATGTCAATTATAAACAACCTTTTCTAGACGCGTACAATTTGGACTTTGGTAAATGTCATGCGAAAATCCTAAACTAGTTTTGTATTAAACCTAGGTGTCCTCTCATTCAATTCACCTATGACTTGTTCTATCGGGTGCCTCTACGTTGAGAAATTCTTTAATCCTCATTGTTTCCTTGTTAAGCACTATGTAGGCTTTAATAGTTTGAGAGTATCTTAAAAACACATCTTCGTATGACTTTTAGTCGAACTGTGTGAGATGTACTTTGGTGTTAAGTATAAATACTTTACAACCAAAGACCCTAAAGTACTCCAATGACGGCTTTCTATTCCTAAGTATTTCGTAGGGTGTTTTATTAATTAATTTTCTAATAGAAACCCTAATAAATGTATATGTTGCCGTATCTAATGCATGACAAAAAAACTTTGTGGAAATGGATTGCTCGTCTAACATAACACAACTCATCTTTCTTAACTTGCGATGTGACCTTTCAACAATCTCATTTGATTGAGAAGTGGACGGGCTCGTCAAGTTATAAGACATTCTAAGTTGTTCACAAAAGCTCCTAAATTTCAGTTTATCAAATTCACTACTATGATTGGTTTCAATTGAAATAATAGAACAATCATGTAGGTTTTTAAGCTTTTTACTCAATATTTTAAACTTTTTAATGCATCATACTTAGACTCTAAAAACACATCCCAAATGTAATTTGAGTGATCATCAATGATCATCAAAGTGTAGAAGTTGCCTTCGTAACTTTGAATTGGTGATGGACCAAACAAATCTAAGTGTAAAAACCTTAAAACCATAGTAGTTGACACTTCATTCCTAGTCCTATTGTTTTCATGAACTTGACTCCCTAGACTACATGTATTACAAAAGTGCCTATCAAAACTCAATTTTGGTAAGTTCCTTACTAGCTCTTTGGAAGCTAAGTTTTGAACTGTCCTCATATTGGTGTGGCCTAACCTTATGACAAAGCATTTAGTTATTTACCATAGATGAAAGACAAATTTGTTCTTTGGAGTTATCTCCTAATTGTGCACGTATATAATCCATTTCTCCTATGACCCTTAGCTAGAGTTTTACCATTTTTACTAAAGCACAATCTAATTCAGTAAACTTAACTACACAATCATCACACTGGTACAAAAACTGGTATTGGTCACTCCAAAAATGTGTGATGATATGCATATGGTCACACGTATTTTTTTTGGTGTTTGTCACTAAAGATCGCGCCACTGTAGGTCACATACGGTCACGTTAGGGAGTTCGTGGCTATTTCTATTGAAAAAGAGTGACTGAAACCCAAATATGTGTGACAAATTAGGCTTAAGTTTTGTTGGATTAATCAGTATTAGTGACCGTAAATACTTTATAGTCACACGAATGGTTTTTGAGAGTAACTATTGTTCGTCCTTTGGCTACATAAATATATAATATATGTCACATTTGAGATGATTTATTCAAGTAAATGTGTATTTTGTGTGACTATTTCCCATCATGTGGCCACATGAAAATATAATAAATGTGACGTTTGTGATGATTTAGTCACACAACGGGTGTTGTTTTTTTGGAGTTAGTCACATACAATTTAAAAAAAATGGCCAAAAGTCTTAATAAGTGTGACCATATGCTTTTTAAAATCAAGTAAATGTGTATTTTATGTGACTATTTTTCATCCAATGGTCACATGAATTGTATGTTTGTGTGGCTTTTTGTAATATTTAGTCACACAAAGCATGGTTTTTAGGATTTAGTCACATACAAGTTAACCAAAAGTGGCCAAAAGTGTTAATAAGTATGACCATATGTTGTTTAATGTCAAGTGAATGTGTATTTTGTGTGACTATTGTTCATCCAATGGTCACATGAATTTTAAGTTTGTGGTGGCGTTTTGTAATATTTAGTAACACAAACATTTTTTTTAATTTAGTTCACATACAAGTGTAACCAAAAGGTTGCCAAAAGTATAAATAGGGTGTGACCAAAATTGTGTTTAAAATCAATGTGTATGTGTATTTGTGTGGACTATTCTTCATCCAATTGGTCACATGAATTTTTAGGTTTGTGTGGCATTATTTGTAATATATAGTCACGACATCAAATTTAAACAAAGTGAGACCATAATGTTGATAGAAGCGTGACCATATAAGTGAGTGTATCTTTTAGTCACTATAACAAATCAATAAATTTGTGTGTCCATTATATAATATATATATTGTTTTTTTTTAATTTAGTCACATACAAGTTAACCAAAAGTGGCCAAAAGTGTTAATAAGTGTGACCATATGTTGTTTAAAGTCAAGTGAATGTGTATTTTGTGTGACTATTGTTCATCCAATGGTCACATGAATTTTAAGTTTGTGTGGCGTTTTGTAATATTTAGTCACACAAAGCATGTTTTTTTTAATTTAGTCACATACAAGTTAACCAAAAGTGGCCAAAAGTGTTAATAAGTGTGACCATATGTTGTTTAAAGTCAAGTGAATGTGTATTTTGTGTGACTATTCTTCATCCAATGGTCACATGAATTTTTAGTTTGTGTGGCATTTTGTAATATTTAGTCACACATCAAATTAAACAAAGAGTGACCAATAATGTTGATAAGCGTGACCATATTATGTGAGTGCATCTTTTAGTCACATATAACAAATCAATAATTTGTGTCATTATATATATATATATATATATATATATATATAACAGATCAATTAAAAACAAAAAGCAATTTCAAATTGAATAAAACTCGAATGTATATAACTGAACCAAATATACAATTGTAATGTCGTACATAATCAAATTCTCAGCTAAACACAATCTATGAACATTTCTAAGTAGTTGCATAAAGGAATAGTTATTTGCTTGTTTCTTAAAAAAGATGCCAAGCTGCTACATGTCTCTCTTCTGTCAGCGGAGCTCGTCATCCTACACCACTATCAACGATCACCATCACCATGCCTACAACCACAACACAATGTACTACACAAACACGCATACCTTAAAAATAACAATCGAAGGTACTGCAATAGCACAAACTTCTTTAACAGCACTAATATACTCGAACAGTATTAACATATATATTAGCAGCATTAATTTCCCTTAATCCCAATAGCAGTATTAACAAAGAACCAGCAGCACTAATATATAAGCAGCATTAATAACTACGAACAGGCAGCACTAATATCATATTGGCAGCATTAATGTTGAGCAGTATTAACCATGAGCAGTATTAATATCATATTGGCAGCATTAATGTAATATCATACAAGTACAGAGATGAGAAGCAGCTTACAGGGACAAGATAAGGCAATACAACAATTGCTGAATTCAAAGCAGCCTCAACATATTTATTCGACGTGTACCTTGCAGCTTTCTCCATACTTTCAACTGTTGCTGCAACTTCTTGTTCGACTGTTGCTACATTTCCTCTTCAAACCTTCTGAATTCTTCCATGGCTTCTTCCGTAGCTGAATCAAGGTATCCCGTACATATGAGTTTTATGTATTTATGTTCTAATACAGCAATTGGAAACGCTAACTGACATGTAGACAAAGTAGGTTTACTTCAAGAACCTTCGTTTGCAGGTGAGCATGTTCTGGTATATTGGGCTTAAGGACGTCCAAGACGAAGGCGGTTGCCTCACGTATCAAGTTCAATGAAGAGATGAAATGAAAGAAAACATTGGAAATTGGTTAAATTTAGGATCTCGTCAATTGCATGTTTCACCAACAGTGAGATCACATGAGCAGTCACGAAAAGCGAAGACATATACTAATCAATTAAGACATTTTAATGATGACATGTCACTAATAAGATGATCAGACCTAAAGGAAAATATCTGTTATTGTGTTGTAATCAACGGGAGAACCTCCCTCCATTTGGGCCATCATTAAAGCAAAATTAACAGCTCCCTGTTAACACAAAACAAGGTTATCTTATTATATATAAAAAAAGTACTGTTATTGAAGTATTATGGTTAAGTACCCGTGGATCTGAACGAAGAATGGTTTGCAAAAGAAAAAAAATAGTTAGGTGCATATCCAACCTGCACCAATTCAAGTGTTATTTCACAAGGACTTATGGCAAATTGAACACTAAAGATCTGTAAAAGATGTTGGACCTACCTGCTTCGAATAAATCAAGATTTTATCAAACTCTCTTCGCTCAGCAAAAGCTGCAATAACTTTTGGGGTGGCCTCGCTTTCATGTAGATTTTTAATGCAAGATCAATATCGAGTGTTTATAAGAACAAAAAAAAATTAGATGTGATATATAAACTATATATACAACACGAGATCATGAAAACTTTAAAACTTCTTTCAACCTTCGCGAGGTCTCCAAGCTCCTCGCTACATTCCAATTTGTCTTCAGCCAACCAATTCTCCAAAAGATTCTTCTTATTCTGATTGACAACCAAGCGAGATAGTTCCAATGATTCAAATGCATTGAGCTTCCCATTGAAAATAAGGGTCCCAAAATACTGCAACAATGGTGGTGTCTGCAGCCATTAACATACACCAAAATACCCCAAATTTCAGCAAGCGATGACACAGGTTTGCAGCCATTAACATACACCAAATGACCCCAATTTTCTGCAAGTAACGACACGCGTTTGCAGCCTATACACCAAATGACCCTAATTTTTAGCAAGTAACGACACACTTTTGCAGCCATTAACACACTGAACAACTCTAAATTTCAGCAAGTAATGACACGTTTGCAGCCATTAACATACACTAAACGACCCCTAAAATGTCTGTTTCAGTATATATTTGTATCACGACCCCTAGCTTTGTGATCAGAGAAAATTGTGCAAATTAGCAATGTAGTATCTCATTTTTTACTAACGAAGGGAATGTGCGTTTATTATTACACAAAATAGCTCATTTTATTACAAATCATAGCAACATTTGCTATACATATGCCAATTAGTTTTCCGTTTGTGCTTATACCTGCAATCTAGTCATAGTTGGATTAAGTAATTGATTAGCTCGTGATTACGTTTGACAGGTACACCTGGTGTTGGTTTCACGCCTTATGTCATCACAGTTAAAGCAGGAGAGGTATTTATCCCAACTTTTACTTAAAATCTTGGAAGTAGATTTACATTTGGATCGTGTCTCAAATAGTTTTTAGTTATAAGTATGGATCACAAATCATAATTATCTTGAAATAGGGAGTCAGGGACCTTTAAAATGTTTTTTTTGTGCTCCAGTAAGTGGTGTTATGACAAGTCCATTTACATGTTTATCAATGGATATTACTATATGAATAGCCTTTACTTGTGATCAACGGATCTCTTATTTGCTCAATACTGAAGTTCTTAAATTTTATATGAATAAGAATATGTTTAAATTTATGTCCAAAATGTTGCCCTATCTACATTCATTTAGATAATTAGCCCTATCTACATTCATTCCACACAACATCTTCCGTTGTGTAACACGGGCACAACTCACTAAACAAATCATCAATCTATTACAATAAAAATGTCTAAAACTTGAAAAGTTAGTTAAATCAGACAGCAAACAATAGAAAAGAGGAGTATAGAGAAAATCAAATTAGACTCAAACTAATAGTCTGAACTCAATTCATGCAGTGAATATCAAATTAGACTCAAACTAGATAGACTATAAAATCCCATATCTAACCCCTCAAAATTACATAAGTTATCAGAAATGTGTGACCATATGTATCGAATTGTGACTACACTTAAATAATGTGTGACAAAATATGACTCTATGATTTAGACACCTAAATAAATACTTCATGTGACCATATATAACATCTTGAATTTAGTCACACAAACACTCAATGTGACTAATATCAAGGTTAATGATAACTGAGTTCACATTTTGCTATAAATAATAGTCACATGAATATTTCACAATGTGACTATTTTGAATGTATTGGTCACATATAATACCCTTATAATGTGGCCATAAACATAATTTAGATACACATTTGTGATATGGTGTGACTATTGTAAAGCCTATAGTCACATGATCATGCTACAATTAAATGTGACTATACACATTAGGTTTTGGCAAGCAAACACACACTAAACTTTAGACACACATATTAACTTACGTGACCATATGTATCGAATTTTGGTTACACTTAATCATGTATGTCTATGGTTTAGTGTGACCATATATGACATTTGGTCACACTGTTCAAGTGTGTGACATATATTTGTCACTTTTAAATGTATATCGTGACTAATGCTTCAAACTTACTTTTCAGTTGTCACACATTTCAAATTCATATGTGGCTAAATATTCAGCAAAAAATAGCAGTCACTTTTAAATAATGTGTGACAAACTTGACTATATGATTTAGCCACATACACAATTACTTCATGTGACCATATATGGATTTTGGTCACACTGTTCAATTGTGTGACATATATTTGTCACATATGTATATATATAGTATGACTAGTGTTATAAACTTATTTCTATCTGTCACACGTCCCAAATTATAAGTGACTAAATAATCAACAAAAAATTACTAGTTAAGTCTAGTCACATAAATATTCAAATGTGTGACAATGAAATTCTGAAATGGTCACACAAAATGAGTTCAAGTGTGGCTGTTTATTTTATCCTAGTACATTTAGTCACATAAATATCTGACTGTGTGGCCGTTCAAAAA
The DNA here is from genome assembly GCA_026074375.1 of Tanacetum coccineum. Classification (NCBI taxonomy): domain Eukaryota; kingdom Viridiplantae; phylum Streptophyta; class Magnoliopsida; order Asterales; family Asteraceae; genus Tanacetum; species Tanacetum coccineum. Next base: position 10,915 of record BQNB010095123.1, read on the forward strand.
ACAGCATGTGTGACGAAATCCCAGATTTGTACTAGTGTCATCACATAATTGTCCTACGCTAATCAAGTTAAAAGCTAAACCACTAACATGCTCTACGTTGGTAACTGTAACAGATTCGTGAGATACATTACCTTGACCGACGACCTTTCCCTTTGGGTGGCTCTCATTTATGACATGTCCACCAACATACTCCTTGTATGAAGTAAACAATCTTCTACTATATATCATGTGTTAAGTGCAACTAATATTCATAATCTAATCACCGATTCAAGATTATATTTGTGGCATACCTAACAAACATGTAATTCAAAAACCTGGTCCCCAATGGTTATTGGGTCTATTGATGTTAGCATAAAATGATCCCAAGTTAAACATATTGGGTCTTGAAGTAAGACACAAAGTGTCTCGAGACCAAACCTTGAAAACGTGGACCAATGGTTGTTTTGAAAATCATTTTGTTTTTGAAAGTTTGGTCCAATGCTTTGAGGTGTTTTTAGTCACGAGAATCCATGATTTAGGTAGGAGTTATCTCTCCTTTGGTAAGTGTTGTGTTGATGAGGTGCATACCTTTGATTGTTATCAAAATATCTTCTTGTCGAAGATTGGTTGTTTTAAAAAGAAAGCCGTTGGTTATATGAGTTTGAAGGTCTCATGTTAGGTGTGGGTAATAGAGTTCTATGGTTGACTCGAGTTTGTGTATCCAAGCCCATTACGTGAAACCAGATGATACCCTTATTTTGTGGTTTAAACTCTTGTAATGGGTGTTTGGGTACCTTGAGTTTTGCAAAACAAGAGTTTTTGTTTTGTCCCTCTTTTACAAAGGTTATTGGGTTGTTTAGACTTACAGAAGTGGTTTTCTAATTTTATTAAAAATCCAAGACCCTGCTTATCTTGGGATAGAATTTATACGTCCACATCACTATAGCATCCAAAACTCCTACTCTTCTTAAATTTTAAAAACTCAAAGCTTGCGTCCTAAAGCTTAGAAACGTTAGTCCAGTTACAGAGTAGAGTTAACCTCTTGTGTGAGTACGTCACACCTTTGGAAAGGTTCAACCACCTCTTTAGCTTTTATAAGTTTCTTGACTTCAAGTTCGAGTTCATTGATTTTGCCAAAAAGTTTTTTATTGTTCACTTTTAAAAGAGAGTTTTCGGTTTAAAAGTTTCTCAAAAGTTTTAGCAAAATCTTTGTTAAACTTTAAGAGTTCCTCATTCTCTTTTTGAAAATCATGTAAATCTAAATCATTATTATAAATAGAAGGTTTAGGATGTACCTCTTGAGAGTCAATCGCCAAGAGACATGTTGCATCCTTTTGCGGTTCATCACCTTCTTCACTATCACTTCAAGCTCCGCCAACAAACGCCTTGTTCTCTTTGGGCTTTAAACACTCACCAATAAAGTGACCTTCTTCCCAACAATTATAACGACTGTGTTTTTGCCTTGAGCTTTTGACACCTTTATTCCCATAGCCATGACATCGTCTAAACCGATTACCACTATTACAAAAATGATTTCCACGCCCGAATCTATTACCCTTACGAAAGAACTTTCCGAAGTTCCTCGTAATTAAATTGAACTCTTCATCATCATTATCATCGTCATCACCTTCTCCTTGACTATCACTATCATCACTAGTTTGTTCCCTAGTTACTTTAGCTTTAGGAACCAACGACTTAACTTTTCCTTTAGTAGTCTTAAAAATAATGCCATCATATTCTAAACCTTAAGGTTGCCAATTAGCTCGTCAAGAGGAAGTGTATCCAAGTCTTTGGCTTCCTCAATGGCTGTAACCTTGGCCCTCCATTTCAACGGGAGTGCACGGAGAAACTTCCTCGCATGGTTCTTATTAGAATAATCTTTAACTAAAGATTTAAGACTAGTAACAATAGCGTCGAACCGTGTGAAGCCACTATCAATAGTTTCTTTACTAAAGATTTAGAACTTCTTACATTGTTGAGTGATAAGGTCAATCTTTCAATCCTTGACTTGTGAGTTATCTTGATGAGTAATGATTAGTGTATGTCATATCTCCTTGGCGGTTTTACACATAAATACTAGTTCATACTCTTTGCGCAACAAGGCATTGTAAAGAGTCATCTTGGCTTCATTATTTTTGCCAAGTTTCTTTTTTACATAATCTTTTAGTCTTTCAAATGATGTTTTAATCTCCAACTTTGTTTTTGGATCTTACATCATGAAAACAAAGTCACCACTTAGAATGACTTCCCACAAGTTAATATCTTTGGACTTAACATAAGTCTCAAAGCGGGTTTTCTTAATAAAAAACCATCAGGCTCTAGCAAAGGTGGTTTTTGCATAGAGCACCCCTTGACATACTTATCTTAAGCCATGGATCTTAATCAACTTTTTCAAAAACAAAGTTAGCATTTTGAATTTTTGAAAAAGAAGTTTTCAACTTACAAATTCGCGGGAAGGCTTCAACACTTGAAAATTAGAGTAAACTAATTTGATATAATTTGAGGAACCATAGAGGGGGAGGGGTGAATATAGTCTTTTCTACTTCTTGGAATTTTATAAAACTTCAAGTCGCAAAGAACTCGAGTGGTGTAACAATCTAGGTAACAACACAACCAATACGTAGAGAGAGAGAGGGAGCATGATATATACTAGTTCGGGATGGGGAGCTTATACCATATGTACGTCCAGTTGTGAATCCATGACATTGAACCTATTACTCTAGTATAATCCTTATGGTGGACTACAAACCATTAAAACTTCACTCCACCGATATGCACTAATCACGGCGCTCACTAAGAAGATCTACTCTCAACGGCATTCCTACCTTAGAAAACACCCACAAGAATCTTGCGATTCAACTTAACCACTATGACTTCCCCATTGGAAGTGTCATGAACCCTACTAGATCAACACCCGATCTAGGCTTGACCACAAAGGTACAAGACTTTCCTTACAACCATATTAAATAAGTGTTGATAGATGAATCAAGCCCTAACTAAACCTAGAGACTCAATTCTAAAAGAAAGGGTAAAGATAAGAAGACCCTCGGCACAACACACAAGTGTAGATTAAGTACTTGTGTGTCTCTCTTATAGAATGATGTGTTCTTTTAAAGATAATAGAAGAGAAGATTAGAACATAATAGGTGTTAGATTTAGAGGGATAGAGATAAGACATATATAAAGAGAAAGAATGAATAGAAAGAGGTGAGCAATATACAAGCCAAGGAGAGGTATTTATAGGTAAAAACCAATTCACGAGTGGCGTGCTCGTCATGCGCCACAGACTGCCTGACTCACTTCCTCAGTTTTGGTGATTTACATACCAATTTTTGCTAATTACTAAATGCACTTCACGCTTTGACCTTTCTATCATTCTAACACTCATGGTGTTATAAGGACAAGCAACTCAAATATCAATTAAGTAAAAATGTTTGTGAAGTGTTTAAAAGAAGTTTAAGGGTGTCTGTCTAATTTCAAAGATAAAGGGAATAACCATTGGAAAATGGATTTATCTTTGGGTATTCCCCAAGTGATGGATAAAAGTTTGCATCTTATGATTTAAAATTCAAATCAAAGTGTAAAGGGTGAATTGTTATTGTGTGTGGAAGGGGACTTTAAAATTTAAATTCTAATGTTGTAAGCGGGTTGTCGTGTCAAGACAGGAACTAGGTATGAACCTAACCATAGTTGTTATGAACTAACCATAGTTAAGTGATAAGTTGGCATGGGTTAAGGAAAAAAATTATGTAAAGGAATATTCCAAACTTGGTGAGGAAGTGTTGATGTTGTGAGGGGGAAAATTTGATATTCATATTCATATTGTTGTATGTAAGAAGTGTGAGTTGTCAATGATGAGGATGTGATGTGGAGGTGATTTGACACATAGGAGCCTATGGTGAAGAACGGGATATGTGAGGAAGGTTTATTTAAATTTAAATTCGAAATTTGAATGTTAAGAAAATGGTGTGAGTTGTCAAAGTGTGTTTGAGAAGTTTAGAATGTGTGAGGGATATATTTGAAATTAAAATTTAAATATAGGTGTGTGAGTGAGTGAGTGAGTTGTGTGGATTTGATTAGACACATATGAGCCTATGTTAGGAATGAAGGGGACACGAAGGTACATGTGTGAGGGAATGTGAGTTGGCACATGTAAGTTTAAACTTAGGGAGGTTGTATGTGGTGAAAGAGTAGTTTAAGGATTATGTGATAATGGTGAAGAAAGATAGTATCAAAGTGGTCAATAAAGTGATAATGTGTTAGAAAGTGTGAGTGGTATATTGTCTAGAAAAGGAATGAGACAACAATGATTGGGGAATCTATTTTGGAAAGTAGGATAAAATGTTTTTGGGTTATGTGAAAAGGAATGTTGGGATTGTGTAAGAAAGTGTGATTAATCATTTGTTTGGAAAGTTAGGAATAAACAAATGTTTAAGGGAGTGTTTAATGGGAAATTGTGTGTTAGGAATGTGGGAGTTTGTAAAATATTTTATCTTTAGGAAGTGATAAAAATCAAAGTACAATTAACTACCAAATAACCCAAACTCAATTAGTCAATATGACGTAAAATTCATGATTAGCCATTAATTAACACGATCACTAATCATCTTGATGCAAACAAGCTATGTGTTTTGCATAACAAGTAAAGCTGTTGATCCCAATGAATAGATATTTACCTCCTTAGCTTGATGTAAGGTTTAGTATCCTTGGATAAATCCAAAAGTACTAAGAATGAAACTTTGTGTGTATGATATAAACTATGCAGAATCTAGTTTATACCACTAAGAAGAATAACAACAATGTATGTTTGACAAACAAAATATATAACCAAAACAATAAGCTCCAATATATTAATATGAACACTGTTTGATAGTGTTAGGGTTTACAACCTTGAAGCTATGGATACTATGAAAGACTGATATGATGTGATGTATGATACCAAAACCTAGGATCTCCTTTTATACACCAAGGAGTCCTTTAATAGATAACTATGAATCTTCTAAAACATTAAGCTTATATGCATATCTTTCTAAATATATAGAATATACACAAGATAACTAATACATATCTTTTAACACGTCTTTACATCTCTTCACACGTCTTTATCTTCATGCAGTCTTTAATCTTTATCAGCAGTATAAATCCCCTTAGGAGTGTTAAGTTAGTATTAGCAGTACTAACTTATTGCTAGCAGTACTAACATTCTTCTAGCAGTACTAACTGGTTTATACTACCAGTTATGACTTAAGCAGTACTAACACTTTGACTTGGCAGTACTAAGTCTAATGAGCTTAATTCCTAACAATCCTCCCCTAAACTGTGATTTACCTTCAAATCATCAAGTTTCTTGAATTAAACCTTTCTGAGAGGATTCTTCCAAACATTTTTCTACTTCTGAATTTGTGACCTTATAAACCTAAGAAGTTCAAATGCCATTTCACTTTCTTGATCAACCTCTAGTCTTCTACTTAACATCCTTGAAAGCATTTCTTGAGTAAGAGGATATTTCTTCTTTGTCATCATGTGAATAGCAATTCTAGTATGCATCAGCAATATATGAATTCCACATGAGTCAAATAATCTCCAGCTTATCAAGTTGTAGTCCTGTTGATTCTTCCATATTTCATCTTCTTCATTAGGCTCAAATAAGATCTTTAGATCTCCCCAAAGTAACAAGTCATATCCTTCTGGACTTGTTGTATCATACCTTTCTTGTACCAGTCTGTGTAGATCCATCACATCTTGCCTATCAAAATCATCAAGCATTTCACTGAATATTTTGTAATTTTTAGAACTTCCATCTGCTCTGATGATTTGATAATACATCATATTTTCTGTCAAAACATGTGTCTTCCAGTCAACTATTGGGTATTTAGTAGCCAGAGACTCAACATCAATAGCAATATCATCCCTTGGAACTACATCCATACTATCTCTAAGCTCTTCCTTCTCAGCATCATCCTCTAGTTTCTGTTTCTTGGCATTGTCTTCATCAGAATCTTCTCTTGATCTCTTTTTACTAGACTTTTGTTGAAAATCAAATCCAGGTCTCTTCATCACTTCCTTTTCAATCTCAGAATCCTTAGGTACAAAAGCATGATTTTGATCCCATACTCTTTCAAATATAAGTCTAATATCTTCATAGCTCATTCCCTTGAAATGACTCTGCTTGTATCCTCCCTGATTTTTCAAATACATGCACATGTTCTTCCTTACTTCAGCTACAGAGAAAGATCTATTTTGAAGTGCATGATATCTTAGCACAGCAGGATCACTCCAATCAATATCATGGGCTTGATCAGCTTCAGCTACAACTTCTTGTTCTTGTCTTGCTCTATCAAATTCTTCTTGTAACTGTTTAGCTATTTCTGCATCCCTAGCAATCCTTTGTCTTTCTTCTTCATTAATCTGTTCTTGCAATCTAATAGCTTCTTCATGCCCAAGTCTTTCTTGCTCTAGTTGCTTCTTTGCCTTCTTCTGAACAGATTCATCTTCTTTCATAATAGCTTTTCCTTTATCTTTTCTCTTTTCTGCACTCCTTCTGATGTACACTAAATTTTCAGCAGCAGTACTAACTTCAGGAGTCGCACTAGCAGTACTAACTGATATGTTAGCAGTACTAATTTCTTTTTCACCCTTTTCACCACTACCAAGATCTTCTACTAGTTTAGTAGGCTCTTCTTGATCTAAAAGTATCTCAGTATTAGCACTAGTCCTCCCCTGAATCTCAGCATCCTCTTGAATCCATGAAGTTCCTTCATCTTGTACCAATGAAATAGAGGGGTTTTGATCAATCTCAGCAATTCTCCTCCCCTATTTGGAAGGATCCTCCAAATCTCCTTCAGTATCAGATATAACTACTCTTGCCCTTCGTCTAGGTTGCCTTGACTTAACTTGGTGTTCCAACTTCTTCACCCTCATGATGAGCTTGGTGTAAGCATTACTATATACCTTCTTGGTTTGCTTTAAATCTTGCTCCAATCTTGTCACTTTTGTTGACAATTGAGTACAAAGAACCGTCAATTCATTAAGTGTCATACTACCCTCATCACTTCTAGGTGTGTGACCTCCTAGGAGAGGTGAATCATGAGGCGGTGTAGGTACCCTGGAGGGTGATGAAAGTGGTGGTTGTGAGGTAGATGGAGTAGTGATAGGTGTGTGATGGGACTCAACTAGGACTGTTAATCCTTCACCCTGCTGAATTGGACTTTGAACAAGCATGCTTGAGAATAGTGGAATGTTCACCCTAGTCTAACCCTTGGAAACCCTTCTCATGTTGCTGAATAATTTTTGTGTGAGGGTAGGAGCAACATAAGTTCTTTTGTGAGGTAGAAACAATCTTTGATGTTTGTTCAAAAGGATTTGAATGAATCTAGGATACATCAATAATTTAGACCTACTTTCCAAATTTTTTACAATGCCCTCAAAAATAATTTTAGAAAAGTTGAAAGTCCTGTTTGTGGCCAGGCAAATGATAGCAGTTGCAATGTTGATACTAAACTGCTCCCAAGCAGTCTTCTTAGGGCTTAAGCAATGAAGAATATTATGTATTAAGAATCTCCATTGAGGGGAAAAGTAACCCTTTTAGAAGGTCAATTTGTCATAATCAGAAGCATACCCCATAAGAGAAACTTGCTCAAAAATTTTAGAATTAGGTAGTGAAGTAATACCATCAGCATCTTCTAACTTGAGATGTCTTCTAAGAGATGCTTCAGTAATAGTGTTGAGTTGGCCATCTATGGTTGCAGTTATTTCCACTTCTCCATCTTCAAGTGTGATTGTAGAAGCAGTTTGCCAAAACTATTGAATGAGTGAAGTATAGATAGTAGGATTTTCAGTTAGAGCAAACTTTATGTGACTTGTGTTGAGAAAATCTACTATCTGTTGAAAATCTTCACTTCCTTCTAGTTTGAGTAAGTAAGCGACCATGTTGTGGGTATCACGGAATTCCAAATTAGCCATGATTGATGAAGTTATGATAAGGGTTCTGGGTTTATGTTCGTTGATGAGAATATGAGAGTTTGGTAAAGTTAATTGAAATTATGTAGAGAGCACTTAGGGTTTTGATTTGACCGACTTAATAAAATTGAATCTTTTTCTCAAAGAAACCTTATAAGAGAAAGAAATATCAAGAATTTTCCAAATCATAGACCCCTATAAGCAAGTTGTTGGCGGAAATATCTCAACGGCTATTAATTAATTAAGAAAATTCTGTTATACCTCAAACATTACTAACGGTCACCCACGAATACTAATTTTAGCCTAACAGTACTAACTTTAAGCCCAGCCGTATTAACTTTACCCAGCAGTATTAAGATATGCCTGGCAGTACTAACTTAATATTGGCAGTATTAAGTTTATGCCTAGCAGTATAAACAGCAATGATGTTTCCAACAAGCATTTCTATCATAAATTTAGATTCTCACAAGCTCACTTTCTGTTTTTCATCTCACAATTTCTCTCATTTCTTTTTCTCACTGAAACTCTAGGTCTGTTTTTCATACTCACGTCTCTCTTTCTATTTTTAAGCTCACTGAATCTCTCATTTCTTTTAACTCACCAAATCACTCTTTCTGTTTTTATATCACAAATCTCTTTATTCTTTTGAGCTCACCAATGCAGACAATTTTGTGCAATGTGCCATCAATTCCAAAAGTTTCATATTGTCCTCTCCACTTCTAAGTGTGTGAACTCTTGAGAGAGGTGGATCATTGGACTATTTAGATGTAGTCTCAAACCTAGTTTGAGCATCTACATCCCCCAATATGGTATCTTGGCACCTGGGACCACTACCTGAACCAGTTTCCTAAGGACTTGGCTCATTAAGTGTTGCCATGGATTGGGTCCTATTGATGTTACCACTGTCCTGCTCTGCTTCTAAGCTAGAAGCATTAGTGGCAGCCTGATTCGCACGAAACGTGCTCATCAATTAATAGTATATATAAGTGTCCCGTAGGATGTGAAAATTGCTTGAGGACAAACAATAATCAATCTTCCGGAGTCGAAGTCCCAATGAGGATTGAATTGAAAACCGCGTTTATGTTTTTGAAGTATAATGCTTGATTATCTTTTAAGATTTTTGGTTTTAAAACTATTTTTAATAATAAGAAAATTATACTAATAATAAAACTAGAATTAAACTAATCAATTAAACTACGAGAATTAAGTGAATGATCTAAAAGATTTATAAGACTAAAATGCTTGCTAAGTAACGTGAAAAGTTCATCAAGTGTGAATTAAGGTCTATTAATGAATTAATTTCCTTAGAAAAGATAATTATCTTACAACGTTGGCTTATTTTGACAAAAACCTCTTAAAAAGATATTAATTACTAGATGTGTAGTTTGACTATTTTTCTGGATTTTGCCCTTAAAAACATTCAAACTACAAATCTAAATAATTGAAAATTATTAATTAACAAGCCTTTTTACAATCCACACTTAATTCCCAATTCACAATATCACTTAACAAGCACTAATTAAACTACTCACTAAGCATAATGATCAAATAAGCAAAGCAAAACATTTTATACTAAAACTACACTAATTAATTAAAAAAGGATAGAAAATGGAACCGAATTGAAGACCCGCAAATAAACGAATACCACCCGATTTATTTAGCTAAAGCAAATAATCAAATCCGGTCTAGCTAAATAAACCCGTAAGCTCCACGCCTCATGAGTTGACCGGTACCAAAAGCAACACAAAAATCATAAACAAA